>PVIH01015060.1:40856-51201 GCA_004025045.1 Sigmodon hispidus
AAAAAAAAAAAAAAAAAAAAAAAAAAAAAAAAAAAAAAAAAAAAAAAAAAAAAAAAAAAAAAAAAAAAAAAAAAAAAAAAAAAAAAAAAAAAAAAAAAAAAAAAAAAAAAAAAAAAAAAAAAAAAAAAAAAAAAAAAAAAAAAAAAAAAAAAAAAAAAAAAAAAAAAAAACCACCTTGCTCAGCCTCAATACTGATACTGAGGAGAGAGTCTCAGTGCTAGCTCAGCTGGATATGCTAGACTGCATTGATTTACCCTGGCAGTCTTTACACTTTTTGAGGAATATATGTGGGGATGTGATGGGGAGGGGAAAGCTATGAGATAACTGTGAACAGAAGAAGGAAGAACAGTGCCTAGTATGTTAAAAAATTGAAATAAAAAGACAACCTGAGGTCCCCTCTGACAGTGAATTGTGTGGCAGTGCTCCATCTAGAAACTAGCACATTTTGAAATATGTTTTTATTTTAACTGCATGGCCTCAGAAGGAAAGTCGAAAGCACAATTCTATTTTCAAAATTCTTCAGGGAATAAGTATGAGGCTTATCAAAAAATTTATGTGATTATAGTGATGACTTCAGTCATCAACAATATTATAAATGCATGTGTTAAAATTGAAATGAGCTCCACATAGAGCTTCTGTACAGGTTAGGATTTATGTCTCCCATACTTTCCCTGTGGTGGACATTTATTTTATAATGTTCTCTCTGAATTTTCTTTTCTGGCTCATGTCAATTCTTCATCTTTTGCATGCCTTTGATGACACTCCCTGCGTAGTTAAAGCAGCAAGACCTTTACTTAGTGATGGAACTGTGATGATTGCTGCATTTGTTCCACTTATTGATTCCAGTCACGTGAGAACTATTAACTTTACAGCAGAAAGATATTTCATTATTAGGTAAGTGATTTTAAAATTTATTTATTTTTGTATTCTGATTCTATTGTATCTTTGATTTTGTAAGTTTGATTTCACATGAATTTAGTTTTACTCATTTTAGCATTGTCTAACTTGTTTTCAATAAACTTCTTCAGGTATATCTTTCTGTTCACTTTTTTTTTTGTCTCCAAGAAAAAAAGAGCTTTTTACTCATGTTATTTTATATATTTGATACCCCTCTTCCTTGCCTTCAGCTGTTCAGAGGTGGGCCATTTCATGTTTTTTTTTTTTTTTTTTTCTACAGACAATATATTTTACAACTAGCAATTTTCAAAGTGTGGTTATTTTATTTTGATAATAAATAATGCCTCTTATCTCAGTGACTATAGAGGCATAAATAACCAAATACCAAATACTAAATAGGTGGTAGAGTGATTGGAGGTGCCTGTGCTAGCTGCCTTTGAAGTTGGGACCTCCTCTGCTAAAATACATAGAAAATTACTTGCAATTTTTAACTATAGTTTTGATTAGAAATATATAAGATTCTGTCATTTTGGCACTATTTTTTAATGAATTGTAGTGTTTATAATTATTTATAACCAGTTTGGATTTGTTCTGGAGTACTCGTAGTTGTTAATGGTGGCTATTGGGGATAGTATCTTAGTAAGTTTTATGCTTTAAAGATTTGAGAACAATTGCAGTCAAGTTTTATGTAGTTTTACTTAGCCATGCTGACAAGTATAGAATAAAATACCAGTGTTGTTTTGACCTTTCATTTCATTGATAGCTGAGATTTTTTTCATATCTATTTTCATATATTCCTTTGTACATTTTTGATATTAGCCTTCGGTCAAATGTAGAGTTGGTAAAAACCAATTTCTATTCTATAGTATGTCATTCTGTGTTTTTGACAATGCCTTTTATTTTTATTATTATGAATAAAATAATATTTTTATTCATGTATCCCCTTGTTTAAACTCCCTTTCTCCTCCTGCACCTCCCAGTCACTCTCTTCTCTCCACCTCCTATTTCCTCCCCAGCAAGGGCAGGAGTCATCTACCTGCTGTCTTGGAGATTTTGTATCACTTTATATATAGTTCTTATGAGAATTTTATGTTTATAGAACTTTGCAACATTGTTTTTCAATTTTAAGGTACTTTTAAATTTATCTTATCAGTATGCATTTCATTTCTTTCAATGTGTTTATATAACAATATATACATTTCTACAAAAATTAGCTATTTTCTCATGAGGAGAATATTCAATTTTTATATCTCTTGAATTCATAGATTTAAATGTTTGTCTATGTGTGTTTGAGTGTGTGTCTATGTGTGTTAAATTGGTGCATTATATGGTATAGCATGATTAACTCAGTTTTAAAGAAAAGGATTCAAGTTCTATGATAACCCTAGCCCTAAACATTATGTTTTCTTTTGTCTACATTTCCAGGGTAGTTACTATTTGTGAATTGCTACTCAATCAATCAAATATTTTTTATTATATTTTATTCATATTTGCATTTATAAATATATTCATCTGATTACCTGATTAGGGTATGGGACATCTGATGGTTAAATATATCAAAGCCACTTAACTTGATATATATTCTCATTTAAATAAAATAGATTTTAATGCAAATTTAAAAAATAGATTTGTCAGTGATAAAATAGCAAACAGGCAAAGAGAAAAATCTTTCTCCCATTTCTTTTTATATGCATTTATCAGAGTTATATCTGCATTAAATGTGTGTCTTCCTGCCTCAAGAACTTGATTAAGGTAGTTTATATAATATCTGGATTAAAAAGATTTTTTCATCTTCTGAGATTAAAATTATATATAGTCAAGTTGATAAACAAGAATAGCTATCACAAGGCAATCACTTTCCACATTGACACAGAATACTATCTCTTATAGCTGTAAAAGTTTCCAAATGAAAACTCCAAGAGACATAGAAGGTTTAACAAATTTATTCAGTCTCTATTATAACCTATTTACTACCTATTATAATTTCTATCTTGTCTTTAATTTCTCAAAGACAACAAATTTCTTTTCATCAAAGTTTATCATAGGAAACAGGAATTCATGACGCTTACTTACAGCAAATAAAAAAGACTTTATCAGAAGATTAAGAGGGACCCAGACCTAGTCTCACTGAAAATTTATTTATCATTATATATTAAGGTAATTTATTGTTATATAGCAAAAAACACCCACAACTATAAATATTGTCATTTTATTTTGTTAAATGTTTAACATTTAAGATGCCATGTTTTGTTGATTTTGATCTACCAGAATTGAAGATAGAAGTTGGTTTTTGTTTTATTTAACTGATACAACAAAATTCCTGTTAAATCTTAAGACACATTTATTTTTTCTTTTTAAATGATGTTTCATGATGTGAAACACCTTGATAATAATTAAAATATTCATTTCTCTATATTTATTTATATATGTCAATATATATCACATTTAAAAGCACAGGTATAACTTATTTGTATATTAAGAGATTATAATGTTCCAATTTCAGTGACATGTCCTAGTTTAGAAACAATATCTTAAACAAAATTGATAACTTTAAGGGATTTGAGACATTTTTCACAAGCAGGGTTGGATATGCTTTAAGGGGATAACATGTTGAGCAGATGTGTTTGAATACATATATTTTGTACTTAAAGATAGACATTAATTTGTAAATTCTTACGTTAACTGTTTTTAAAAAGTGCTTAGTAATACAGTCATTTTAAATTAGTTCGCCTATGTGTTTAATTGATTAAATAAAATATGTATTTAGTGTTAATTTTAAAATTAATACTGCTATGAACAAAAAACTAGAGAAAAGTCAACATTTTTAGTTCACAGAAGAATTTATTTGTATTCACTTTGCTATTGAGTACTGATGTGAGCAATAAAGTATAATTCCCTGTGGGTAGTCTCTACATAAATAACACAAGAGACAGATTCTAATAAGCCAAGGTTCTCTGAGTTAGGCACATTGAAATTAGATTTTAAAATTTTGTTGTAAAAGAAACTTAACTTAGGAATATTTAGTAAACATGTTTTAAGTCTGGGGAGAACATAATCAGAATTTCAAAGAAATTAAGAGCATGAAAGATCATGGACACTTAATGTCAGTTAGAGAAAAAATTCTTTTGACTTAGCAGTGAGAATTAGCAGTGTAACCCATTAGAACTTACCATAGTAGCAATTTCTTGACAACAGTATGTTTATCCAGTTTGTTTATTACTTTGCAAATTATCCTTTGCATAACCTTTGTGATTTGTAAATTTTAATTGTGTCATTTTAAAAGCCAATAATTGTGTAAGATAAAATATATTAATGTTAAAGCAAAATAAAAATATAACACAAAAATTACAAAATAAACATTTTAGAGGTCTAAATTTTTCATAGTCAAATAGAAAATGGGTGTGGAATTCCTTGGACTTGTCCATATGGTAACATTCAGCAGGTGGTGGTAAAGTTGCATGGTACATGTTTTCTTGATGATATCTTAGCAAAGTTAGCAACCTAGACACATTGCTTGCTTCTTGATCAGTATCTTCAAATCATCTGTGCAATAAACTAGGTTATATTACCTACTCAAGTAATATCATTTGCAAAGTAAAATAATTATATTTGACATCAAGGTGTTTGAAATTTTTCTGTAATCCATATTACTTGGAATGTAAGAGCATAGTGAAAGCATGGATATGGAAGCAAGCAGATTATAAAAACTACAAAAACTGAGCACTACCCCCTCAGAGGATTCAAGTCATGACTGTAGGGTGTTCAACCATAGGAAGCTAACTCCACTATTCTGCCTTGTGGGATGATTCTCTGAAAGGGAGGAAGATGACAATGAGAAAGACCAAAGTTTCTAAGATAGATGCTTTGGTGGGAAACTTTCAAAGTCCTCTCTGATACAGAAACAAATGTTGCTTTGGGATTGATGCATGGGGCACAGTCATCATAAAATCATCTTTATTTATTAACTAAGACAACTGACATGCTTGTTTCTCCATCTACTTACAGACTGAGTAAATGAGTCATAGATATCTTTGAATTTTGTAGTACATAATATATTAGCCTTCTTATATGACATATTACAATCAAATTTATTGCTATAAGCCTTTAAAAATGGAAGTTTCATTCTGCTGTTTAAAGTGTTCAAGAATCAAGGGGTTTTGCTTGTGATTGTCGATACCTAAAACTTCGGTTCATAACGGTTAATGTCAACTTTTCAGTCCAAAACTTTTAGATGCACCTGACACTTTTATGTAATTAAATCACCACTACATTATAAATTCTGGCATTCAAATATAACTATTTGCCTGATGCCAGAAATATTTTTTGTAGATATATAACATAAAAGTTATGAATCATAGGCTCAATCTGCTATACAGTATGCTAGTAGTATCTTTGAGAAATATTTGTAATTCTTCTCTGCAGGTCTAATTCGAGAAACTACCAGATTTCTTTGGCCTTCATGTATGCCATTGAGGAGATCAACAGAAACACACACATTTTACCCAATACAACTCTAGGATTTGAACTCTATCATGTCCATAGCAGTGAATGGGATTTTCTAAATGACACTTTCCTTTGCCTGACAGGAAAGAGAAAAGTTCTTCTCAATTACACATGCAGAAAACAAAAGCCTGCTTCTCTACTTACAGGAACAACATGGAAAACATCTGCACGTATTGGGAGTCTGCTGAATCTCTACAAATATCCACAAGTGAGAGACATGGCTATGAAGGAACAAATAACAAACATACAACTGCAGACATTTCAGGTGTTTACCAAATATGAAAAAGTAAGTCAGTGTCATTCATCTATCAGTTTGAATAAATCAGGCATTTTATTATATAGCATCATATGTTTTGCTTAAGAGAGAGAAAAAGAAGAGTTTGGAGACTACTGAGGTTCTAGAATATTTCATGTCTTGTGAGAAATTTTCTATCTTCAAAAACATGATGGCGTTTTGAAACACCTAATTCTAAGTAAATATCTACAATTCTGAATTGCAACCCTAGATTTAAGATTGTGTTTCATGTCAATGTTTTTACTCATTTTTTCTTTTTCAGTTTTCTTCAGCTTTCTTTTAGACCATTTGACACTTACCTAAGTGACAGAGACCAGTTCTCTTCTCTCTACCAGACAGCACCCAAGGACACATCTCTGTCACATGGTATTGCCATTTTGATGGTTCATTTCAGGTGGACATGGGTTGGACTGGCTCTTATAGATGATCACAGAGGAAATGAATTTCTATCAGACTTGAGAGGAGAGATGAACAGAAATAGAGTGTGTGTAGCTTTTATAGAATTGATTCCAGAGAGCTCTCTTTCTTATTTCATTGAAAAGACCATAATAGCTTACTTGCAGATCCTAAAGTCACCTGCAAATGTGATTATCATGTATGGTAACAATGAAGTGGAACATTATATAATCATGCTTTTAGCAAGTCCCTTAAAGCCTTGGAAAGTCTGGGTCATGAATTCACAATGGGAAGTAGCTAATCTTGATTACAATTTCATATTTGATAAGTTTCATGGAAGTCTCATTTTTGTACCACATCATGATAAGATTGCTGATTTCACAAAGTTTATGTAGACATACAAACCCTTTCAAATACCCAGAAGACTATTATCTTGCTATTCTATGGCATCAATATTTCAATTGCTCTCTTTCTGATTGTAAAATTTTGGGTAATTGCCTACCCAATATGTCCTTGATCAAGTTGCCTAGAAATGTTTGGGAAATGGACATGACTGAGGAGAGTTACAATATGTATTTTTCTGTGTATGTTGTGGCTCACAGTCTACATGAGTTAACTGAAAAACAAGTATAAATTCAGCCTCATAAAAATGAAGAAATAAATACCGAGCCATGGGAGGTAAGTTTTTTTCCTGTATGTTTCAATAATAGTACTGTGACATTCTGAGTTTCAAAAAACACTAATGATATGATTGTTCACTGTGGCAGATTTTGCCAAAGTGCACCTTAGATACTGGATGTAATTTATTGTCTAGAATTCATTGCAGACACATGTTTATTTTGCATTCATGTACTTATATTGAATGGGTGAAAATAGCATTGTTTAACTATTTGCATTTTATTATATACTTTGTTTTATGATTAACTTCATAATCTTTTAACAATCATATACTCAATTGAAACTCATTAATCTCTTAGTATATTTTATAACAGAAATAGAAAATCAGGACTTAACATGTTTAAAAACTATTAGATACCTATTGTTCAATATTTTCATTGTTTGAAAAGTTGTGGCAAATATATTTTTTTAAATTCATTTTTTATTATGAATAAAGTAATAATTTTATTTGTGTATATCCTTGTTCAAGTTCCCTTCCTCCTCCTGCCCCTTCCAGTCACTCTCTCTTCTCCACATCACTTTTTCTCCTCCCCAGGAGGGCAGGAGGTCCCAAGATCGCAATGTGACTTAGTTCTGCATCCATTCCTGGTAGATCTGCTTTCCTCAATCCAACATCATGACTGGGTCAGGTGTTCCTCTGGAGGGAGTGGGATCCAATGTACCAGTCCAAGAGTTCAAATTTTAAAGATACTGTTATGTTACTTAAGTGACAATTTTAATACATTTTGGTTATAAATATTTTATTTAAAAACTATAAAGTTGAGTAGATTACTTAAATATTTGAGTGTAGCTACCAAATCAGATTGTGAATGTTTAATTAATATTTATTGATGAAATCTTTTGATAGTGTGTGTTTGGTACATGTTGGGGTCACGGTGTGTATTGTATGTCAATTATTTCTTTTTGAACTTACTGGCAGTCAAGAAACATTATGCTAAGTAATTTTTGGTCATCATGAATTAAAATGTTGATAGCTTGGTATAGATTGAAATCACTATCAAGGATTTAGGATAATGAATACATTTTAATATCTGCTTCTGTTGACATTTGGGGGGAATTAATTAAACGTCAAAGTTTGCATCTTTTTAAAGCTTCACTACTTTCTCAAGAATAAGCAATTCAAAAATGGTGCTGGAAGAATTGTGATTTTAGACTCAGAAAAGGAAGTAGATACAGAATATGATATTTTCAACCTCTGGAATTTTCCAGATAGTCTCAGACAAAAAGTGAAAGTTGGGACATTTTCTCCAAAAGCTCCACAGAGACAGAAATTGTTTCTGTCTGACCATATGATACAGTGGGCTACAGGATTTACAGAGGTGGGTTGAATCTTATATCATGGATTTAATCTCTAGGTTTATAAACATTTGTTTGTGGGTGTAATGATTATTGGTTTATTACTCAGTGTCCACCTGTGTGCATAAAATGACTGTTATATTAGAAAGATTTCCTTGCCTTATTCTGAGAATTGGGATTTTTTTATTTATTTTATTATGTTGCTTGGACTATGACTCAGGCATTTTTAGCTAGCTCTTACATCTTAATTCAACATATTTTTATTAATTTGTATTACCATGTGGCCCATGACTTACATTAATTATTTACATCTTACTGTTCCCCAGCAGCTCACAGCATCCCTCTGACTCTGTCCTTTCCTCCCCCTTTTCTATGTTTGATTGTTTTTTGCCTCTCTTAAGATGCCTTGGCTTAGGCCAAAACAGCCCCCCTCAATACAATATACTTTGGGAGCATAGACTTTGTTGGGTCACACTTTGTGTGTCCATTCATAATGATTCAGGAAGTCACAGTGAGTTATGATATATCTTCAGTCAGAATATTGATAGAGGTAAACACTGTTTTTTACATTCTTATTTGCTTTTCTTTCAGTCTTTAGCTACAGTCAATAAAATGAAACTAGCTAATTAAAGAATATATCTTTTTATTAATTGCCATAATGTAGATTATCTCATACAGATAGTTATCGCGGTAGAAACCCACCACAAATAGGTATGTTTTAAATAAGGTTTATTTTGTTAGAATCAAGTACAAATAAAGTTTTAGCAACTCGCCGAGCCGCCGCCATACTGAGCCGCCACCGTACCAAGCCACGCCTCGCTGCCCGCCCTGCGCTGGGGCCGGAAGACCCGCCTCCCTCTCCCTGCTCCGCTTCCGACTCATCTCTGCAGACCAAGCCCCTCCCGTACAATCCGGGATTCCCACTACATCTCCCTATTTTGTCTAAATAGGAAGGTTCTAAACTAGGTATAAAGCTACATACTACAGGGATTACCATAAGACAGTGTGTGGGAAAGAGAAAGGAACTAACATAAGTGAGGTCAAACTACCGCTAACAAACAACTACAAAGTGCAATTTAATATCTAAAATGTTGATACAAAAAAAAAATGTACAGGAATTGCTTTAAGGATGTTTATCCTAAATAATAGAGTTCTAAGACTTGAGTGTCTTTGCTGGAATGTGAAGTAATAACAACCTCAACTATCTAATCTTCAACACCGTCAAGACCTGAGAAGGAAAATATATACCTAAAGTTGGAAGCATGAAGTAACTTCCAGAATATAGGAGAAGACAACGACAGTTAACTACCTGGACAGTCATCCACCACGTCTCTGTGTAACGGGAGCATCCATCCTTGTGGCTACTGGCCTATGATATCTGACAAGTCTCCATAGAAGCAGGGTATTTTTGGTAGGACTATCTTATCCTGGCTAGGCAGGCTTCGGCAGTTCCTATCCCTCATCCTGCAGGTCCATTTCGGACAGTGAGCACGCTGACAGCAGTGGGCACAAGTGCAGTCCTTTGCCCCTCAGGCCATTATTCGCCAAACTAAACAATCTCTTTGCAAGATGTCTGTGATGCTCAACACCACCTTGAGAAAGGAACAGTGATACCAGGAGTTGTCATGTCTCTCAAGGCCAAATTCGAAATAATGAAATCTTGAATGCCATATTCTCTTGGTCTATGAAGTGGTTGAAGATGCCTATCTATTTGGTATATTCTGACATGTTTCTGAAAAGCCTGAGTATCCTGACTGTTAGGTGATAAATCTGAGTAACCATAATTTGCAATCCCAATCAACCAAGAAAGTGAGTCTAACATTGTAAAAATAGGCATCCCAAAATGAGTGTACAGCTCCTCCAAATAATTTCAAGTATAACAATCTTAGGAAAATTGACCAAAATACACATTTTCTATCAAATGACAACAATATCCTAACTATATATCATTATATATAAAAATATATCTAAAAAGATTTATATAAAACAACTTGGGTGTATAGTACAACAAATGTTATGACTATCATAAATAATTAGAGGTAGAAATTGCATTATGGAAATGACAATGCACTTAATACACTTCAATGTGCAAAATATTTTAGACAGAGGTAGACACGTGCAAAATAGGGCAATTATACATTCAACTTTGCATCAATACATATTATCCTAATCAGACATACAGATTAATTTCCCATTTATGTCAATATACAAACATTTGTACCATGTTCAACTTTGTATCAATATACATATTATCTAAATCAAACATATAGATTGATTTCC
>PVIH01015061.1:0-51101 GCA_004025045.1 Sigmodon hispidus
AGGAGGAGGAGGAGGAGGAGGAGGAGGAGGAGGAGCAGGAGGAGGAGGAGCAGGAGGAGGAGGAGCAGGAGGAGGAGGAGCAGGAACAGGAGGGAAAGCGCATGGCCAACCTTTGTTCATGTACTCCGTGACGATGTAAATGGGCTCCTCAGACACGACTGCATAGAGCTGCACCAGCTTGTCGTGTTTCAGCTTCTTCATGATCTGTGCTTCCTCTAGGAAGGATTCTGGAGACATCGTGCCCGGCTTCAGAGTCTTTATGGCTACTTTTGTGTTCCCGTTCCAGGTCCCTACCAACACCCCACAACACAGCAAGTCAATGCAAAGATACTCTGTCCATGGGAAAAATAATTCTGACCAGCAGCTATGTGCACAAAATCTAATTTTAAGTTTTAAAAATCTTAAATGGTTCTTATGAACAAAAACAATTAGCTGCAAAGGACTCTGTCATGTATTTCAACAGAAAAAATAAGTTTACTTATAGTTGTTGAATAATTCAATAACTTTTCCCATTTGATATACATCACTCTTCTTTATGGCTCATCCATATAATTGTGAATTTACACCAAAAAGCTTTGGGCTCTTATTTAAGTGATGAAAATCTAGGATTTAGAATTGGCCTGGGAATCCAATAGCGAGCTGTCCCTTAGAAAGCAGGGAAAGCCTGGGAGAAAGGAGTAAATTCCAGTTTAGGGGGTGTGCCCCCACACACTGAGGAAGCTTGAAAATTGGTTCTAGGCTTTCAACTGTCTGCACTGGTGAGTCATCTGACTGAGTCCTTTAGCAGCTAAACATGCCCATGAGCACAGGCAAGGAGCACACTGGCTCGGTGCCCATACTTCCTCAGGTGAGCGGAATCCCTCAGGCTTCTGGAGAGTCAGCCACAAGAACAATGGTTTCTAGCAGCTGACTGCAGAATCAAACAGTCTGGAGGAAAGAAGAGAAGCATTTAAATGCTACATTTAAATACTTCTTTAAAAATCTGGCTGACCCAAAGGCAAGCCCCGTTTATGGCCACTATCAGTTAGTTCATCTGTAAAATACAGGAATGGACTAGCTTTTCATTCTCTTTTAGTTCTCAAATAAAACGAGAATGGAAGTCTGGCTTGTCCCATTTTTAACTGATGATTTTTGAAAGATAATTTTATAAAGGGAAAATTAAAATCTGCTAATTCAGATTATATTGCTTACAATTGAAAAGAGAATACAGGTTCAAGCCAAGATTTACTCACATGTAATCTGACTTTAAGATCTTAGGAGCCTGTATATTGAAGCATTTATTACTCTACTGAAACATACAATTACAACATGCATCCTACAGGGGTGGGAGGGAGGGTGGGGGAGGGAGGACAGCTGTGAAGAAACCAGTGGCATCTGCCATTCAGCATAAAATGGAAAGTTTGACAGCTTTTAAGTGGCCTCCGTTTATTGTCACCCCTTTCCAGTTTGAGTACAGTGCAATTTTTTTGTTAGGAACCTGGATAACCGTTTAGGCTTTTATCCCAACTCTTCCATTCCAAGAAAATAATACTTTAGTGCTCTGTGTAGTAATTATTTAATGTTAATAGTGCCAAAAGTTTAAAGATAAAATTTCTTACAGAGTCCAATTCTTCCTGACTGTGTGATCTGATGAAATTCCTTAGGACTTACAACTTCAATTACAAGTTGGACAGGTAATACAAGTTACATAAGCAGATTTTATAATACTTGAGATAAAGTCTAGACAAGGATGAGCACATTAATGTGGACTCACTATTATAATGCATAAGAGCTAATATATATACATGCATGTCTGTGTACTTCCATTATCCATTTGTGCATCTGTTCATGTGTCTGCATGGTACCTGCTGTGCTTCAAGCATATTGATTACATTAACTCTCTTACTGTGGATCGTACCTGAAGACCATCTGTACCTGTTTATATCCCTTTAGACTCTAAGGAAGGGAGGTTCCAAAACCTTATTATTTTATGGACAGATGTTTTGGGAAGGACTCTTAAATCTATGGGTTGTCTGTAAGCAGAGCCGCATCTGGTCCAGAGATTATAACTGCCATCTCAAGGGCCCAGTGCGGTCCGCATCACTGACAACCAAATGAAGAAAGGTGTGCATGTGCACTGATCAAAGGTCTACAAGGGATTTTAAACATGTCTGATATAATCCTCAAAATAATCCAGTTTTACAGATGAGGAACTGAGGTTCAGAGGTAGTGAACAGGCCATATTTATGCTTAAGTATCCAGCAAGGGTTTAGACCCAGGCCCTGAATGCAGAACAGCCCATGAGCTCTCCTATAGCTGCCCCCACAAAGCATCTTACCATCCCATTTCACAGGAAGAGAAAGCACCATAGTCGCAGCGTGTTGGCTTCCTGTTTGCAGGTGCTTAATGAACCACTTGAAATAGGACAAATGAACAGAGCAAGATGCCACCACCTTCTGCAAACCCGGGCTTGATGCCCATCTAGTTACGCAGCTTAAGGGTCTTTGTCCCAATGGTCACATATGCATATCTGTTCAAAATTGTCCTTTTCACTGGCTTTGAGATGCAGCCAAACAGAATGTGCCCTCTGCCTTACCAAGCCACACTTCAGCGAAACACCCCTGCCCCAGCTTCTTCTCCAGAAACAACGAGTGCCGTGCAACTTCCCAAGCATCTTTAGCCAATCCAGAAGTTTGTGGGGTACAACTTGATGAAACCACAGTTAAGTTAAAACACAAACCATCAGCTTTCTCTACAGGAAAGGGAATTAATAAAGAAAACAGTCCTTATAATCCATAATTATGCATGCACTAGGAAAGATGGAAGGTGACTTGCCCTGAGGGCAGCGTTCAGCAAATATCTGCAGCTGGCAATGAAGGGCAAGATACTCTATGCAGGTTAAAATATTCCTTCTACCAGCTATAGTACAGCTGGAGCCATCTGTCACTCTTGCTCGTTTCTATCTTTTTGAGAAATTTCCATTTTTTTTTAAAAAACTTTATTTATTTGCCTTGGTGTTTGCCTGGAACTGAAACTACAGACAGTTGTGAGCTGCCATGTGGGTGCTGGGAATCGAACCCGGGTCCTCTGGAAGAGCAGACAGTGCTCTTAACCACTGAGCCATCTCTCCAGTCCCGAGAAATTTCCATTTTTAAAAAATAAAAATTGAGTAATTCAAATTGTCTTTCTTCCTGTCATAAAAAACAATCTTTTATTTTCACCTTCCATCTTTGATGTTTGAGATTTCCCAAATGGGAAGCTAATAGAAGAGTAATGGAGTCTTAGCATACCCATCCATACTTCCCCAAACTGCCCATTTCCCAGTCTCTTGATCAACTGCAGGGATTCTCGAGGAATTTCCCAGACATCTTTGGTTTTGACAGACAGATCGGTTAGCCTTGGCATCCCTTTGTGACAGGGGACTACTAGGCGGCAGCAGAGACCTGCAGCTCTCTCTGAAGTGGCAGGGCAGCGGTGAGGGGAGAGAGAAGAGCAGAACATGTAACAACAGTGTGCACAGGCGGGCAGGGCGTCGGCGTCAGTGAGCGCTGCACAGGCCACAGAAGATGTGACAAACACAAGCAAACATCGGCTAGAGGTGGATGAGGGCGGGCGGTTCAGACGTAGACTCTGCGGTCTCCCTGGCGTGGTCCATATGCACAGGTGCAGACTGCTTTGGCTTCTGTGCACTTCAGTCTGATGGACTAGCAGACATACTCTGGAATTCTAAAATTCCCTGGCTAATTTCAAAAAGTGCATACATAAAAATAAAATACGAGACTGTCCCTTTCCCTTCTGATATGCAGATGGCCTAGGGGTTGAAGGAATCTCCCTGGTACGAGTGTGTTTAAATTGTAACTTTAGCAGAGGCGCCTTCCACAGAACTCTGGTCGGTTAGAACTAGTGGGGCTCAAGAGTACACCTGCATTGGGCAGGGAGTGTCACATTTTCTTTAGGAACTGCTTTGTCCTGATTCTGTTCTACCAGTCCTGTGTGCTTGCACTGCTTTCTTGGGCAATTTTCCACCAAACAACAACAACAACAAAAAACCCAAAACAAACAAAACCAAAAAAAAAACACAACCTTTTAAACAGCTTCCTTTGTATAACTTAGGAGTCTGAATTCAAGGAAAGAATGGAAATTAACAACCACCATCCACAGAAACCCAACAATATGAAAGACTGGAGAAACAGCAGCAACTGCTCAGGTTACTGAGAGTTGGGGTTTTTTCCTCCGTCCTTTTAAAAAAGCATATACCTCTGAGAATCCAGCAAAGGCAAGGGGAGATGTACCAAACGTCCACAAAGAGTCAGCACTCAGGGAGTGATGGAAGCCACATAGAGCTGGACTGAGAGGGGGCGGAGCCCCTATGTCCCTTGAAGCCCTCAGATCCAAGGCACAAACTTGGCTGCTTGTTTTCTGGGAACTCTGAGTTTATTTTTCACTTTTCTTTCAGATGAAATCTAGTTCTGGGATGTTTAGACAGGAAATTATTTATGTGTCAGTATTTCAAAGGCACTCTATGTGCAAGAGAGAAATAGGAAATAGGAAAAGCCAATATAAAAACAAATCTGACTCAAGATAGATTTTTTTTTTCCCTGAGATTAAAAAACGTCTATTGTTCTTCATATCCGCTCTCCTTCTAGCTGCTGATGTTATTAAGGTACCCTTTCCAGCACACTATTTCCAAATGATCCAAACCCTGGGGATCCTGCTGATGTTTGCCTGTAATGAAATATATTTCAGCATTTGAAAAATCCTTGTAACATTCAGGCATTGTGTATGTCTCTGAAGCTCAGGGAGATTTTCTGCCCCATTTCCCTCAATATTTCATTAGAATCCACATAGAATGAGAAAGCTAACATCTGAATCGTTGGCTACTCAGGTATGGTTAATTTTTTTCAATTGTTCATCAATGGCTAGAATCAATTCATAGTCATTTCTTACTGCTATTTTTTAAAGACTACATTTTTTTTTTTGTGTGTGTGTGTGTGCTAAAAGTAGCACAAATGCTTTTCAATGGTGGAATAAAAAGGCTGGGTGTGGCTCCTATCTGTAATCCCAGCATTCAGGAGGCGAACACAGGAAGATTGCTGTAACTCTAAAAGATCTCCTTAGGCTACACAATGAATACCCACAAGTGAGATCTAAAAAAAAAAAGGAAGGGTCATGTACACACGTGGGACATACTTGTTAACCAAGGAAGCAAGCATAGCATATTAAACAATGGCACATAAAGCTACATGATTAAATAAAATGCACACGCATATACACATATCCAATAATTAAATTGCCAAGAACAAAAGAATGATATCCTTTGGTGTAAACAGTCTAATCTCTGTTTAAAGTCATTGAAACAGCTGGGCATGGCAGAGCACACCTTTGATCTGAGCATTCAGGAGGCAGAGGCAGGTAGATATCTAAGTTTGAGGCCACCAGGCCTATATACTGAGACCTTGTCTCAAAAAAGTCACAATAGAGGTAATAGAGAGCTGTAGAGATACACATGTAAGCCTGGGCAGGAAACAGCACTTGAAAAACTGAATGCAGATTTACTCCTGTAGACAGATGCTCTTGAAATGCAGGAAAGTGTTGCAACCCCACTGCTGGGCAAGTGTCAAGTGATGCTGCGTGTGAGTTTGCCAAGGACTACTCATTTCCTCCTTTCCTTTCATGGTTCTGCATTACATGAAGGTAATAGGAAGGGAGCTTGCAAGGATTTTTATTATGAAAATAAATAAACAACTTTTAAGATTTAAACTATTGCCTTCTACATGGGGGACACACGAGGAAAACACGATCTATGGTAGAGCAGCAATGGAGCCCTGGGTCGAGCCCGATGTCAGGGTATGCACAGGCAACGGTTTTCCTGAGTGACCCCCTAAGCATCTGTCAATCTTCTGTGCTTCCCTTCCCAGCCCTGGGTCCACCCACACCTTTCCGATTCCAAATGCTGAGGGTAGTTAGGACTAAGGTTACCTGAGTAATGTTGTACAAGCTGCTGGAGAGTTTCAAACTGGGCCCGGGTTGTGATATAGTATCCACCATTGTCAAGTTTGCGAATCTTATAATGTTTGACGTGGTCTCCTTTCATATCATCCCAATCTCGGATGGAAAGTGAGTAGGCACCTGACAAGTACACAAAGCATTAGCAGTGTTAATTATCCCTGACTGTCTGTTTTATAGGTCTCCATCATTTCACTATTCTAACAATTATCAAAGGGACATGTGTACATGCATGTACATACAAGCTTGCACACACATGTGCACAGCATGGGGGGGTGTCACACACACCATCTCCACTCAACTCTTGCTGTCTGTCCTGCCAGTGTGACTTTGCCCTTGGAACTGAGTTTCCAGCTGTTTTCCTACAGCTTCCCTTCAGTATCTTGTGGTGTCTAACACAGCCCAGACCCAATCCCACCAGGCAAGGTCAAGATCAGCGCAGGGATCCGGGTGAGCTGTCTCCTGGGTTCACTTCTTATGAGAGGCAGGGATGGTGGGGGAGGAGATGATGGAGGAACAGACGGTGGGCACAAAAGAAATTGAACACGGCTTTTCTAAAAGAACGCTCCAGAACTGTCACATATTTCACAGGGACAGGTTAGCAGTGTATGGCACATGGAGCCAGAGACCACCGTTCCCTGTCCCTTTGACCTACCTCCTGTGGGCGCTAAAGAGTCATTAAAGAAAGGAAAGAGACATGAGGGAAAGAGACATGATTAACAAGTCAAAATGGAAGGAAAGGAGGAGAAAGCAAAACAGCCTCTCTGTAGGGTTACTGACAGCCTCCTGACAAGGTCTGAGTCCGTCCAAGGCAGGGATGCTGTGTGGCCTGTGCTCAGTCTCCCTCAGCCTTGAACTTCAGGAGCTGCCTGCTGTTCAGAGTTTTCAGGGGAGTGGAGAAGGGGTGTGCAGGACAGCTAAGCCTCCCAACCCCAAAGACTAACCCACAGGCGACGGCAGGGTGGCTTAGTCCTCTCTTATCTTACCTTTGGTGGTTTCGCTCTCGCGGATAAGAAAGGTACCTCTTGGGTTTCCAAAGGACAGGAGCTGTCGCTCAGCATCTTTTCGACCAAGTTTTCCAAAGTACCACCTTTGAGGGAGATGGAGGAAAGAAAATCAAACTACCTGTAACTGAGGAAGTGTCTTTTCCTCCACATTCCTTCCCCCCAAACGGTCCCCCCCCACTGTCTCCAACTGTTTTTCCTAGCTTCATTCAGTTCTTTCCCAATCTATCTGATTCTACCCTCTCTCCAACTCTTGCATTCTTAAAAAAAAAAAAGAAATCAGATCTGAATCATAGGTTGTTTTCTTTCCTTCTAGGACGGCAGGAATTTATGTGTGAAAAGGGCCACCTGCATGCATAGAAAGAGAAACCTGTCACCTTGTTTGAAATGTCAACTGCAGGAGATGCTTCCTCAGCTCAGCTATGAGACCCTCGATTTCTGAGCATAATTACAACTCCTGGGAAATACCAAGGCACAGCCCCAGTACAGACACAGCTCATTAATCAAACATTATTTTTTTCAAAAAAAGAAATTCACTCAGGATAGATAAAGGAGAAAGATGGATAAGATTTCCACTCTAGCTCTACCTATGAGAATTCTGAGGAAAGGAAGTTAGCTCTGGCCCCGATCTGAGATGACTTTAGTCCTTGGACCCATTTGGATAGGCTCATTCTCCCCAGCGCCCGGCCTGTGATCTGCAGCGGGGCCTCTCTTTGGCACAGCTGCAGGGCAGCTTATTGCACATTTGAGACCTGTGCACAGTTAATGAGCATGTCCGGAAAAATAAGTTGGTAAGGAAGACTTTTTACCAGCCAGCTGATGGCTCTTTTGTACCATGTAGGAAGCCTCCGAGTTGCCCCAGGATACACCTTTTGTGTCCCCATTTGTGCTGTGAAGCCCTAACCAATGCCTGGAGATTGGTTCATATTTCAGCCCTGGTTTGCATATGAGTAGCATGAAGAGCCCACGGAAAAGTTTTGGAGCATTCCACTAGAATCTGTGTGTAGGAACACATTTTAGGATATCTAACTATGAAAACATGTGGTTTTAAAAATAAAGTTTCAACATAGCTAATATATTCACCATTGGTCCTTCTGTGGGTGAAAGAGTTTCACTGAAGAAAAGTCCCACCACCTTAGCTCTACAGTGACTTGGGAAGTGCCAACATTTCCCACAATCCCAGTCAAGCAATAGCTGGTGTAAAGGATATGATACCAATTATCTGTGAGAAATGTCTTCCTTGGTTTGTAGCAATCACTTAATTAAGATGCTGTGTAATACAGTGGTGGAAGGGGGCTTGGGGAACAATGGATATACCTGACTTAGTAGTATTTTAACATAATGCTAACTAATTGCATATGTAAAAACCACACTCTCTAAAAAACCTAAAATATTAAAAATTCTTATCATTATAAATATGACTTAAGTAAGCAGTCAATGGGTTCCCAGTTAAATCAAAGTAATGTTACTCTGCAGTGAGTTTTAAATTCTGAAAAGACACTGAAGATATTTACAAATCTTTCCTAAAATAAAAATTTAGTACAAATACATGTATTTACTGATAATAAAACACATTAATAAGGAGGGGGAGAAAATCAGCTCAAGGCCACAGAGTGTTGGAGAAGCTGAAACACTCCTCAGTATAGTAAATGCAAAGGAATCAGCTCAGATCCTGAGCCCACCAGGGATTTGGTGACCAGTCTAATCCTCCTTGCTGTGCCTCAACAAATCCACAGCAGAATTAAACGTGAGAGCTGCACTGTTGTGTGCACCTGACTTTCTCTTTCTAGTGGGCCAAGCACCAGGGCTGTGGCAGAGGCCAAGTTCTTGAGCCTGGGGCATCACTGTCCTTTGCTAGAGTCCTACAAGGGTCACCGATAAGAGAAGGAACAATTATCAGTCACTCATCCTTTGAGGACCCGAAGTCTCCACCACTTTTCCTAAACTTCCTCCAGGGGGCTAGTCAGTGTCTACCAGCCATGAAAACAACTGAGGCTTCCAAGGAAAACATCACCTGAAACCCACAGCTGCACTATCTCCCACGAGTGGGACTTGCTGTTTGTGAAAGACTTTTACCTGGGGCCAAAAGGTCTTACCTTCCAAGGCTCTCAATATTTTTGATTACCAGAGAGAAGACTCCTGGCTGTTATTTTTAGTAATTATTTCCCTCCTCGGTGCCCAGGGAGCAGACTGCAGGCATGCCATGGGCTTTCACTAATACATGCTGTGGTTCGAGTTTCACCACATTAGTTTTTAATCTAGAGCAAGTTATTGGGTTTTCATTTAAGATACTCATATACAACTTCTAAATAAGAAAAACGGACAGGCTTAAGGGAAAATATAAAGTTAATAATAGTGTATTCCAGAGACCTGACGGAAACCAGGGCAACACAGCTGCATATTTTCTCAACCTGTAATCTCTGGTAAATTTCTTCTATCCCCATGCCATGTCACTGGCATTTTATTGTGACAATTAACTTTTAAAAGCAGGTAGTCAGAGAAAACAACAACAGACGTACTCTTCTGCCTGAATAGAGTCAACTGGAGCCACGTAATTGCTCGGAATGTAACCAGTTTCTCCCGTTGTCAAGGAGCGGGCTTCCCACCAGTCTCCTTCCCTGCAAAGGAAAAAGAGAGACATGCCTGCATCATCCACTCAGCACTCTGCAGTCAGACTTGATGAAGTAATTAGCCCTTCTGCTGTACAATTTCTGCAATCTTGCTCTCTTCTGCAAACTAATACAGGCCCTCGGAAGGCCAAAGGGCTTACAAATAAGAGTATCACTGTAAGCTGAAGCCAGGGCTGCCTCTTTCATTCTGGGGAAAAGGGTCAATGCCCAGCCGGGGTAGAGGCGGGACTGCAAGGTCAAGGACTCAAGGCTACAGATCCTAAAGCTAACACATACTCTCTCACATGTACAGCTCCAGGGGGCGCACTTGCAGGAAAATTGGTTTTGTTTTTTTCTGGATAGGGGGCAAACTTGGATGCAATGTGTGTGTGAGCACACAGCAGCCTCAGCTTACTTTGGGAAAACTGCAGACTGTTTGCGAGGGAGGGCTGTTAGGAGGTTCAGTGAGGGATGGATGCATGCTCAGTGTGCCCATCTTGCTTGCTCGTAAGAAAGTGGGAAAGACATGCTTTCTGCAGGTAGAATGATCAAGAACATTGTAAGTCAGGCTTTCCTCACACTTTCAGTTGGAGGCTATTCTGGCAGCGTTCATAGCTTTAGCCTGCCTGAGTCTGATAGAAGGGAGGGAGGGAGGGCGGGCAAGTGAGTAGCTGGATAGCAGGGGCAGGAAAACTCAAGAGGGCCGTGGTAAAGTGCTAAGGGCTGTGTGTTCAACCCTCAGTTTACAGTCAATGGAAATAAAAACAGGCGTCTATGTGCTTGGGTTCACACTGGGTTTTGTGCAAAGAACAAAGATGGAGGGTCAGTTTCCTCCCACTAACAGTGGCTGGGCAGAAGGTAGAGTTCAGCTGTGACTCTCCACCAGTGAGGTCGGGAATGTGGCAGGAGGGCAGGGCTGCTCTTCTGCACATCAGGCCTTTCAGTCTGTGACTATTATCTATCTACCCATCAGTCACCTCCTTGCCTTTCTTTAGTCTTCGGAGGTAACAAGAGAAACCTCAGGCCTTTAATTAAAACAGACAAAGAAACAAATCACCTTTCAGCTGGGTTTCTGTTGATGCTCTCAGCCAAGGAAGGAAACATAGCAGTGTAGGGCTGGGGGAACATGCTCCCCAACCTGACTACATTGAAAAGAGAGCATCTAAGTCTCCAGGTAAGTTGGAGTGGTCTCAGGTTCCCTCCAGAGGAAGTTCTGAGCAGGGGTACCAAGGAGCGGTGGGTGAGTCAGGTGGTCACTAGTCCAAGTGGGTGTAGCTATGAGAGGACAGACTGGTTCACGGGAAACCAAATTGATAATAAAGTGTTTGCCTGCTTTAAAGATTGATCTTTTTAAACTATTGTGTGTAGGCCTGAGTGTGTGTGTATGCGGTCATGTGCACATGAGAGGAGGTGCCCTGGGAGACCAGAGGCTTCTCACCATGCCCGAGCTATGCTGATGTTGTGAACTACCTGATGTGGGTGTGGATACCAAACCTGGATCTTCATGAAGAAGCATGTGCGTGCTCTTAACTCCTGAGCTATCTAATTCTAAGGCTTTAAAAAACGTATTCCGTGGCTAGGTGTGGAGGAGCACACATTTAGTCCCTGTACCTAGAAAGCAGAGGGAGGCAGATCTCTAAGAGTCTGAAGCCAGCCTGGTCTACACAGTGAGTTCCAGGCCAGCCATGCTACATAGTCTCGGAAAACATATTCCTCGGTGTCTTAGTGTTTCCTTTTAACCTAGTAAACAGATCAGTCATGAGAAGGATACTGTAGCTCTCCACTCAGAAAGCCCTTTAGTTATAGCCACATTATGTCCACATTCTTGTTTGATCAAAGACTTTACATAGTTAAGAATACTCAAAGAGTGGATACATTTTCTGAGTACATGGAAATCTGTCCCAGCTACAACCTGTGCTGTGCTCCTCTTCACTATAGTAGCACTCATGATTTGGGAATGGGGTGTTCTGTGGCAGAGTCCTTGCCTAGAGCGACCTGGATCCCAACCTCCACACCACAGGAGGAAAAAAAAGGTAGCATCTTAAGTTGCCAATTTTCCCATTTCTAGCCCCACAGGAATATATGTAGTTGTAAGTCTAGCATCTAAATGTATATATGGAAGTTATGCTAGCCATTGATCAAGTGGGTTTTAAAAAAAAGGCTTTGAAAACTTCCTTAATTTTACTAGTGACAGCTCTGAACTTCCACTAGATGGAGACATTTCATCATTAAACAACACACCCAGCCATCCTTGCTGCACCCAGAACACAACCTGGGAAATGCTCCAAAGGGATAAAGAAAAAATTCAGTGCTTATAGCACAGGCTTCCTTTCTAGCAGATGAAAATCTTCATCAAGTTAGTTCTAAGGGAATTAAATTAAGAAAAATAAAGGCTAGCATCCATTTCAGGTAATGTCAGAACATTAATGGGGATGGGAAGCCAAATACATCTTACTGCAAATTGGGAGAAGCCCAGTTTTTATTCAGGTGACTCAGCATGAATAAAGCAAGCTCCAATTTAAGTTAGTATTACCTGGTTTTGATGTAGGCACCTACATAGTTTATCATACATTAGAACCCAACAATCAGCCATTAACACCACAAGAGTTTATTCACATGGACCATACAACCACCTGGACTGCTGCTTCTGGGCCAGCCAGGGTCATTTTTCTCCCCATCATGCAAGTGACACACAGGTGACAAATAAATGTCACATCTGAGGCAATTCACTCACAGTTGGGAGTGGTAAGACTCAAAACATCTACCGCAAGTTATTAGGCAAACAAACAAATCCCTGCTTAATCCATCTGCAGTGTATTCACCTCTGTGTATCCTGTAGACCTGGAGTGGGATCTCTGACACGGCCCTTTCCCTCTGTGTGTATGTGATATATAATGCATACGTGTTCAGATGTGCACGCCAGTGTTCCAGTGTCTACGAAGCAGAGGTTAACGCTGGCGTCCCCCCACTACTCTCCACCTTGCTCCCTCACTGAACCTGAAGCTAGCTGATTCAGCCACACGGGGGTCAGCAATCTTCCTGCCTGTCTCTGCTTCCCTAGCACTTACAAGTGTTTCTGCCACACTCAGCTTTCCATGTAGGCACAGGGGATTGAACTGGGTCCCCAGGCCTTACCTGCTGGGGACTAGACTAGGTAGGTCCCCAGGCCTTACCTACTGACCCCTGGTGCTTCTCTAAACTGTTCTTACAGTTCAGCTTTTTATTAACTCATACTTAGTATGATACTGTTTTGAATCAAACCCACGATTTAAGATGACACTGGTTGAGAATGGGTTCTAAGTTTTCTATAATAGCCCTCTGTTCTTCCATTCCTGTCTCTAATCCTCAAAGTCCCTTACAGAGCTGTGGCTCCAGGTGTTGGGAGCCCAGACGGAGGCAGGAAGTAGCTTTGCCCAGAGCAGCCTGCCTTGCCCTGTCCAGCCTTGGAGTGCTGGATCCTTCCTGCATCTAGCATCTGTGCATCTCAATCTGAGAGAGCCCCTATAACAACTTGGATCATACCTGGCTAATCAGAAAAATTCTTTATTCCTAATTGTGACAGAAAAGAACTTTCAGTGGGTTCTGGGCAATGTTGATTCCATCTGTGTAAAATACTGAGTTTTAAGGACTTGCTGTTTCAAGATGGTTAAATCACTAGTTACAAAGTG
Organism: Sigmodon hispidus; assembly: GCA_004025045.1. Lineage (NCBI taxonomy): Eukaryota > Metazoa > Chordata > Mammalia > Rodentia > Cricetidae > Sigmodon > Sigmodon hispidus. Next base: position 13,267 of record PVIH01015061.1, read on the forward strand.
TGGAAACAGGGAATAAAATAGGTGAACTTAAATACTGCGCAGTGAGCTCAGGCCTGTTAACACCCTGAGACATTATGCTGAGAACTACCCCCAACCTGTTAGCCCTGGCGGGCCCTACTGAGCACACCCTGTGCATGCTACCGTGGGTGAGGGCCTCTTAACAGGGTGGGTCAGGAGGAACACACAAGAGGGGGTGGCAGCTGCCCCCCTTGCCCCGGGGAACAGAGCGCCATCCCTCTTCTGTCAGTGCCGAGAGTCAGGACTGGGCGGTAGGGGAGGGAGGGGCTCTGTGGCATCTGCTCTGTGGTGGCGCTTTGTTCTCTCTTCACTGGTTTCTTTCCCTGTTATTACCCTTGACTCCAGATACCGTTTTTGCGGTACAGAGCTTACTTTTCTTTTCCATAGCCTTGGAAAGGGAGCACTTAAATGGCATACAGGATGATGAATTCCACTCTCAAAGGAAAAGCCCCTTTGCCATGTTCTCCTCTGTGAGAACAGGGTCAGAGGGTCACAGGACTCTGGAAACATTAAATATTATGCATTCAAATAAAAATAGAGTGGGATAGACAGTATCCTTTCCTTAAACATTTCTCTAAAATTCATTTTATTACCATTGTAGATTCTTTCTGTAACAAAGGAAGATGCCAGGGATTTGACTTCTCGATGACCAACATGGCCATACCTTGCAACCTGAACAGAGAGGCCTACATCAGGAGTGTGCACAGGGAGATCTGTGTGCATCAGGAGTGAGCACAGGGAAATCTGTGTGCATCAGAACTATGCATCAGGAGTGTGCACAGGGAGATCTGTGTGCATCAGGAGTGTGCAGAGGGAGACGTGTGTGCATCAGGAGTGTGCACAGGGAGATCTGTATGCATCAGGAGTGAGCACAGGGAAATCTGTGTGCATCAGAAGTGTGCACAGGGAGGTCTGTGTGCATCAGAAGTGTGCACAGGGAGGTCTGTGTTCATCAGAACTATGCATCAGGAGTGTGCACAGGGAGACTTGTGTGCATCAGGAGTGTGCACAGGGAGATCTGTGTGCATCAGGAGTGTGCATAAGGAGATCTGTGTGCATCAGGAGTGTGCACAGGGAGGTCTGTGTGCATCAGGAGTGTGCATAAGGAGATCTGTGTGCATCAGGAATGTGCAGAGGGAGACCTATGTGCATCAGGAGTGTGCACAGGGAGATCTGTCTGCATCAGGAGTGTGCAGAGGGAGACCTGTGTGCATCAGGAGTGTGCAGAGGGAGACCTGTATGCATCAGGAGTGTGCAGAGGGAGACCTGTGTGCATCAGGAGTGTGCAGAGGGAGACCTGTGTGCATCAGGAGTGTGCACAGGGAGATCTGTGTGCATCAGGAGTGTGCACAGACGTCAAGTGCTGTGCTTGCTTCTTCCCACCCCTTCTATTCTTACTTCCCAGTGCCTGCAGAGTTTCAAGTTCCTAGTGGACCTTGCCATTTAAAGATTGCTGTACAAACTGGGGAGGTTCATACAACTCAGCCGACAGACTCTGATGAGGAGCATTCATTTGAGAATCAAACTAACAAGAAGCAATCACAAATGAGAAAAGATCAAAGTCAGTTCCCCCCCCACACACACCTCTCCAGCCAACTCTAAATCCTTCACTGTCACTTGGCTACTTCTGCTGCCTTTGATGGCAGCATCTGCCTTTTCCAAGGTCACACCTGACACCATACTTGGAATTCTGAACGTTCCCTCTCACCCTGGGCTTTGCCACCTGCCAGGACTGTGCACTCAATCAGCTCCCTGACCTGTGCCCTCCTGCTCTCGGATGTCACGTGACAGCTGTTGTAAAGAACAAATGAGGCCAATTGTAACAGCACTTGGTCAGTACATAAGGCAGGCGCTTTCAATAAATGGCAGCTGTTTACCAGTAAAGAAATTCCAATGTCTGCAGGAGGTCTCCAGTGGGAAGGTGATGCTCGCTCTCAATTTGGACACTGGCTGTACAGACGTGCTTAGTTTGTGAGAATACAGTAAACTTTATGTTTTTGAAAAATTGAGGCAAGATACAGGTAGCGTAATTGTACTTGTACATTTTAAGTGTAAATTTGCAAGCAAGCAAGTTAGTAATTACATTATTACACAAGCATCACCAGGCATGGTTATATGCACATTTCTGCATGTATCTCAGTAAATTAAAAAAACAAAACACACTCACACCTCTGGTGATGACAGTACTCCTCATTTGAAAAGTCCCTGGTGGTATGTAGACATGTTTGCAGACACTGAGGAATTCCTAGTGTCTCTGAAGGTATTGGGGTCTACTGTGAAAAGTCAGTATGTTCTCAGTGTACAGGGCTGAGAGTCAGGAGCACCCAGGAAAGACAGACTTCAGGTTACAGGGAGTCCCCTGTTGCCACATCCTTCCTCTTTCTTGGGGTGTGTTACTTTTTATCTCCCTCCCTATGTTCTTTTTAGAGGGGGTGGAAGAACCAAGCTTCAAATCCTTCCACTACCATGGAATCCTGCTAGAGGAGAAGCAATCAGACTTGGTGGCCTGAGCAAACGCCCTGACGTGTCCAGCCCCAGGGGCAACTTTTCCCAGTGACTGAGGATCACTTGTCAAGACACTGGAGGTGCTGAGGCAGCACACTGTCATATTCTAGGGGAGTCTGGATTTTCCTGCAGTTCCCTCAACCATGCACACTGCCTTGACTAAGAGAGGTAATGTTTTAGGATCTAGAAAAATCTGATCCGCAGCTGTTCTTCCTGGGCAGGTAATAAGGTAGGGCTTGAAGGGATGTTTCCTCTACCCCTACGTCTGCTGCTCCCTGATTACAGTTGCTCCTAGTGGTCACACTGAACCCACACACTTTGTAGCCATTCTGGGGGGTGAGCGGTGGGGAGTGGAGGTGTGAAATGCTTCTGCTTTCTGCTTACAGAGCACAGACACTCCCACACTTCCACCCGGAGAACCTGCACAGGCTTCAGGTTGTGAAAAGTAGAGGATCCTGTTGCTGACCTGTGGGCAGTGGAAGGGCTCTGCCAGGGCCCACAGATGAACCTTGGAGAAGATCTCATGGCAGAGAGCATGTGATGTCGGCAGCCACACCACGCGCCCATCCTCTGAGAATGTGGGTTTGTGTGTGTGAATGTGCGTGGGGGTGGCTCTTTTAAGACTTTCGCTAAAATGCAAAAGCACAGACCCTGGGGCTGGGGGCTGGAAAGATGCTCACTAGGTAGCTAGGAATGCTTGCATCCCAGCATCCCTTCATAGGCCTATAACCCTAGTGCTGTGGGGGTGGGGTAGAGGATTGCTGGGGCTTGCTGGCTGCCAGCCCAGCTGAAAACCAGGAGATTCAGGTCCAAGGACAGACCTGCCTCAAAGAGTCCGAGGCCACCTGATGGCTTCCTCTGACCCCGATACACACACTTGCACCCTCCGCCCCCTACACAACAGCAGCTTTCTCTCATATACACATGTACATACACACACACACACAAATTAGAATATAGATTCTAAAACTCTGCCCCTCTGCTTTAAAAAGCCCCTTATCAGGCTGGAGAGAATGCTCAGTGGTTAAGAGCACTGACTGTTCTTTCATAGGACCTGGGTTCAATTCCCATCATCCACATGGCAGCTAACAACTGTCTATAATTCCAAGATCTGACACCCTTACCCAGTTATACATGCAGGCAAAACACCAATTCACATAAAATAAAAATAAATATTAAAAAAAGCCCCTTAGCATACAGTGGTATGTAATACTGCACTTTTTTTTTTTTTTTTTTAACCAATTCACTCAGGTTGTATTGCTATGAGTTAGTGAATTCAGTAAACATTCTTTCTTTATCTTCAGATATCTGATGTATTTGCCACAAGAACCTTTTCCTAACCCAAAGGCAGGTGTGCTTCACCTCTCCCAATCCCCAACTTACGAGCTGTTCAGTATTTGAAATTTTTCTCCTTTGTGAAAACTCAGGTCATCCTCTGTCCGTGCTTCATAGTCATAAAGAGCCACGAAGAGTGTCACTCCTGACAAAATAAGGAAGGACATCATTACTCAGGTTATTAATACTGAGAAACTGCATCTTTGCTGAAGGCTCATCTTTAGGAATCTATGTATATTCAGCATTACTAAACATGAGGCATTATAATTAATATGGGACACCATGACTGGATTTATACCACAATCTTTGTAGAGGGGACATTATGACAAAAACCTGGGATAAAGGGACATCTTGCTGTGCAACTCTGGGTGGGTACTGAGGAGAGGCGAGGCTCTGACTGATGTGAATACTGCTTCCTGATGTCCCTGCCCATGGACTCCGGAAGCTTGTGTTAAGGCCTGGGTGAAATAGTTCACTCATGTCCAATACGCATACCAGAGAATGGAACAGGAGGCTCCTCTGTGGCCTGGGGAGACTGAGACGTCCCTTTCCTGTTCACGCCCGTGGAAGATGTGCTGCCCTTGGCACCTGCAGCTGTGGTGGTGGCTGTCAGCTCTGAGGCCCTCCGGCTAACGCTTCTGCCCAGTCTGGTCTCCTTCTGCCTCGAATTCACCAGTCTTCACAGTATCCCCACTCTTCCTCACATCCATCCCATGTCCTCTTACAGGCTTACCCTCAGGGACCTTTCCTTCATGCTAGAGGCTTTCCATCAATAGCAAACAAACGCCCAGTGTCCCACTCAGTCTGGGGCTTCTCCACCTGACAATGTTGGGGACTCCTGCCTTGGTTCACATGCCCCATGAGCCTTCCTCTCTTATGAACACAACGACTTGATTCAAATTAATACAGTATATGACAGGGTACCCCTAGTGTGACACGTCTTCTCAGAATGCCACACTACCTCACAGACTCTGATTAAGAAGGGTGCCATGCTGGCAAGGCACTCGTGACACAAACTGGCTAACCCCCAGCTAGGAACTGGATCCTGCCCAGACCACATGAGCTAGGAGCAGCTCATTCTCAACCAAACTGTGTAGTCAACACAGAGTATCCTAAGGTGGAGGACCAGGCTGTCACTCCCACATTCAGACCCACAGAAAGACAGGTAATACATGTAAGATCACAAAATGTACCACGCTTGAGATGCCAGGTGTAGTGGCTGTTACACGGGAAGTGCTAGCCGAAGGAAGATTTTAATTTCTCTATAATCCGGATTCTCATTTTGATTTCCACATATTTCAAAGTGCCTGCCATGATGGTTTAAGAGTGCCACGCTGCTGTGGAGGTTGCTGTTTCCAGGGAGATGTATCCACAGGACTGACAAGAGCCTAAGACTGGAGGAAAACGTATCTTTTCACTGGTGTCAAGTGGATGTCCTGACCATGGAGCAATGGCTCATTTGGTCTGTCTTTCTTTCCTAAGGTTTCTCTGACAGGGTGGAAGAATCTGGCTTAAAAAAAATGTGAGTGCCTGTATGGTCATATTTCAGTAACAGATGCCTCTCCTTTTATAATATAAAACAGAACCAAGCCATCTCTGTATGGAAGACAGTCACACCAAGTCAGACCTTCCAACCCTCTTACTTGGTCACGAAGGATGGAGGGGGAAGCAGAGGAGGGTACAGAGAATGTAGCTGCTGCTCCTGGCCCTAGAGGACCGAAACAATGCCGCCAGGAAACAGCATTGTTCCTACCAAACCACTCAAGGAAGGCACATATGCCAACATCCTAGGGTTCTGCTTTTTTAAAATTTATTTTCATATGCATTACTTTTGCCTGTGTATACGTATGTGCACCACATGTGTGTCAGAGCCTGCACGGACCAGAAGAGGACCTGGATTCCTTTGAACTGGAATTATAAGTGTCTTGTGCTGCTTGATGGAGGTGCTAGGAACAGAACCTGGGCCTCTGTAAGAGCAGGAATGGTTCTAAACACTACATTTGAAACTTCAAATTGCATAAGGAGTCAGACAGCCTCTTCCACTAAGATCATTCCTGACTGTGCTATGTACCCACAGGTATGATAAGGAGCGCATGCTGGTGACCTTAATGAATGAGACATGTACAGCCTTCAAACCCAGCCTTCACAAATGAATGAACAGGGATGATGATTATGTTTGCTGAATTAAAAGAGTTACAAAACACTCAACATCTCTCACAGTGCATGTGTGCATGCTTTCTCTTTTCTTCTATATCTTCTAAGGACAAAGGGCCCTAGAATACCTGTCTGCTTCCTTCCCAGTCCCCTGGAGGGAAACAGGAGGTTTGTTAGGGTCTCATGTACAGCTGAATTTAAGAGAGTTGTGATAGCACAGGATGAACACGGATGTTTGTTCTATGGGGTGGGGACTGACAGTGTCCTAAGGCTTCATGCAAGTGTCCTCTTTCAGCTCCACTGCTCTACGCTGCACATGGAGAAAGAGCCTAAAAGCCTTAGCAGCTTCAGCTCCCTGGGCGGGGGGAGGCAGAATGTGTTGTTGTAGATGACAGGAGGCATCTGGCCCCAGAAGAGCTAAGAGATGCTACATTCTTTTAAACTTCTGTAATCAACAGTTTTGGAACAAATAATGTCCAATATGTGGTTACCATGGTTCATGCAACGGGAGAGGATTTGGAAGATTAAAGATGCATCAGACAACCTAGAAGAACTGTAGAAAATGGAATATACGCCAGGTATGTTATAAAGCTATGCCAGCAAACAGCTATGGCAGTGAAACCAAGCTTTGTGGCATAAAAGAAAAGGAACCTCGGGGGAAGGGCAAAGAGAGAGGGAGATATATTGACATGTATAAACACACACACACACACCAACACAGCATACACACACGGACTATTACAGGGTGAAATAGATTGACATGTATGAAAACACACACACAAACCAATACAACATACACACACATACACACACAGAGTGAAATATATCGACATGTGTGAAAACACACACACAAACCAATACAACATACACACACGGACTATAACAGGGTGAAATATATCGACATGTATGGGAAACTTGAGTGCTTATCAGCTGGAAACACTGAAGACTTGAGATAAACGGTGAAAACAAGCCGATAAATGAGCACACCAGCCAGGAAGGGGCTGACAGGCTGAGGGGTGGGAAGGAGAGGGGCAGAAGTTACCCCAGAAGTGAGGGAGGGGTGCATCAACACTAGAGCTTGAGGTGCACCCCAGAGCCAGTCCTGAGGCCTCTGGTGCAGAAGAGCCAGGACAGGGCTCCGGCAGCCATGCTTTAAAGTGGCCACACTAGGTATTTAGGGTGGCGGGGTGGACGGGATGAGAGGGATGCATGGCCTCCAGGCCAAACAGGACACTGCAGTGCACTAACCCGTGCAGCGTTCTCAGAGTAGTAACAAGAGGCCACTTGTGCCCCCAAAGCCAGGTAGTATGATCTTGCATACTCAACTTGAGCCTTTTGTTTTGAATGGTAGATGATGGATAAAGTTTACTGTTAAAACTTTAGTCAAAGTGAGTCACCTGGAGCATAGCTATGTACCTGCCACCTGGAACCCGTGGTGGGAGGGGAGAAGCAGCTCATCTGACTGCCACACACTGGTTGTGGCATACCCTCCCCCCCCCAATAATAATAGCTTAAAAAGAGCCCAGCTGTACCCTCGGCCAGCTTTACCCTCGGCTGTATACTCTGCAGTAGGGCTGTATTCTGTTCCACCGTAAATAACTGTCCTGTTACTAGTTTAATAAAAACACTGGTTGGCTGAAGGCAGACAGGAAGTGTGGGCGGGGCTAGCAGAGTAAGAAAACTCTGGGAACATCTCAGAACAGACAGACATTGCAGATGTCATAAGACGATGCAGAGGAAAGATGCTGAAATGCTGCTCTAAGAAAAGGTACCGAGCCCCATGCCCAAACAGGATAGGAATAATGGGTTAGTTTAAGGATAAGGAGTTAGCAATCTATATGCCTGGGCCCTAGGTCAATCAGCATAAAATTAATATAAGCCTGTGTGTGATTATTTGAGACTAAGCAGGGCTGAGAGTGGGACTGAACCTCTGGATAAAGCAAAAAAGTCCGGGTCAGAAACCTAATACCCTCGGCCAGCCGTACCCTCTGCCAGCTGCACCCTCCACCAGCCGAACCCTCGGCCAGCTGTACCCTCTGCCAGTTGCACCCTCCACAAGCCGAACCCTCGGCCAGCTGTACCCTCTGCCAGTCGTACCCTCTGCCAGCTGCACCCTCCACCAGCCGAACCCTCGGCTCTCCTGTTAGTAGCTTACCTGTCCCACCTCTCGTGCGCAGGGTCCCAGTGTGAGAGGAAGAGTTCACACCCCCAAAGACAGTGAGTCCCTGGCCCCCAGCTGCGTGGAAGTTGTTGTAGTTTGGGATGGAGGTTACGCCAAAGCTGGGGTAGTGCTGAGGGGTGGGGTCTGTGCCATAGCGGTACCCGGAGCTCTGGTTCAGGCTACCATCCCTCTCCTCTGTCAGTTTCGCTGCTTCTTTATCCTTACATTGCACACAGCCCATTATCCAAATTCCTGGAGGGAAGAGAAAAGAGGCACATGAACATGCATGTTTCCCAGCTGCTTCACTAGGAAGAGGGAAATTTACCAGGTGACCAAAGCTGGGGCAAGGGGCTAGCGTCACGCGGCATCTCAGTCCTCTGGATGATGGCATGATCATACAGAACAATGCTCACCAGGTACAATTTCCCTCAAATGAGGCCCGTGGCCCCTAGAAATTCCATATTATCACATACCTGCCTAAAGGAAGCCCACCAGCTCCTTATGCTTTTTAGTCCCTCAAACATTAATGTGTGAGCAATAAATTGCGTGTACCAACACTAGAGCAAAAGCTTTCAGTATAGCAAAGGAAATCTAAGGAGGATGCCAGGTGAGCTGGAGAAGCGCTGACCAGCCTGCTTACATTTGTCCCCACTCACCGGCACTTATTCCTTCTTCAGTCACAAATGACAATCAGAATTAAAGCTAAGAAGTGGTTACCAAATGGAAAAGAAAACTGGGCAGAACTAAAGAGGCTGTCACGATAGCCTCCAGAAACAAGCATTTAAAGCTGCTAATTAGCATTTCAAATTTCTATTAAGTGTTTGACATTCTTAAAATCATTTCAAAAGAGCACTGCTATGTTCCAGAGGTGGCGGTGGATGAAAACCACTTCACCCTCCTCACACTGGCCTCCCCAGGGCTCCTCATCTGGGGAACCTGCAGGGGCCCGGGTGGCATCCTCATGGCTCCTCCAGTTTTACTCACTCTTCCTGCCTGAGCTGTCGCTTCCTGCTTGAGGATGTAGCCTGGACCACACCTGCCCTGTCTCCTGGACATACAATGAATCCATCATGTCCAGGTAAGTCAGCACTTCTCTGGAGAATCCTTCTCAGACCCCCTTCCCATAAGGTGAGTATCTTAAGTGCTTTGTGGCTTCTATGCTGTCCCTCAGCTTGGGACTCATTGTGTCGCATTAGAAGATGGCCTGTCCACTTGTCCCACTACCCCATGGACTAAAGTCCATTTTCTCCCATATATATTGCCAATGCCCAGAATATAGTAGTTGCTGAATAAGTAAGTGATAAATGAAAATTCTGTACCTTGCATTTCTTTCTGTTCTAAATCCAAACTTTCTCCTAGTGATTCTCATCAGTAGTATGTCCTGATTTTTCCTTCTTTTCTTTTTTTGAGGCAAGGTCTCACTATGTAGCTCTGCTGCTCTTGGAACTCACTATGTAGACCAGGCTTGCCTAGAACTGACAGAGATCTGCCTGCATCTGCCTCCTAAGTGCTGTTTTTTTTTTTTTAAGATTTATTTATCATATATACTATATACAGAAAAGTGTACCAGATTTCATCATCAGAGATGATTGTGAACCATTATGTGGTTGCTAGGAATTGAACTCAGGACCTCTGTAAGAACAGTCAGTGCTCTTAACCTCTGAGCTATCTCTCCAGCCCCCTAAGTGCTGGTCTTAAAGGCATGTGCCATCACACCCAACCCTTGTCCTGAATTTTCCAGCGTCCTGTCATGTATGTGGGAAGTGAAGATAATTCAGAAGTATAGGGAAGGTAACATGTCACCACCTTGGGCTGTTGGACAGAAGGCAGGCAGAACCTCCAGTGGGTATCCCTGCCAAAACTCTGAAAGGTAGTTACTGGGACCAAAGAGTCAAATAAGAAACATGTGACATCATGTCTAATAACACATGCTCACTGGGGAGGGCAGGGCTGGCACAGGACAGGAAGAAATCTGAGACCATGAAGAGCAATTCCTACCAGTGTAGGGGCTGTGACAGGGGTGAGGAGATGCCCAGTGGTAGTTCCCAAGCAATGAATTCTCCTGGACCAGAGCACGGAAGTGCATTAGACACTCCAAAGCTCTCCATTCTATACTTCAGCAAATACTTAGTGAGCTGACTTCAAGTTCTTGAGAATGGGAATGTTTACCAGGCATCCGCCTACTACTTGAGCTGAGATCACCAAATCTGGAACTCATTTTCTCATAAATCATTCGAGATTAACTTACAGCATACTGTGTCCAAGATTCTCTCTAACTTATGGTCAATGAGTGATTTTAACAAGTTTCCAGCAGGAAATGTGGACTACCTTTAAGGCATGATTATGAGGGCATTCCGTCCCTGCTGCTGCCACTGCTCCACCTGACTGATAAATATCATGTCACTTTATATTAACTCTTCCATGGTAGAAAGCCGCTCTGAATACTGACAAGGGCCAGAAAGAAAATACATGGTAGAAAGCCGCTCTGAATATTGACAAGGGCCAGAAAGAAAATACCGCAATGAAGACCCCGGTTCTCAATCAGGTTCAAAGTGGAAGGGCCCTGTTTTTATTATACATGTAACAGAAAGAGCCACTTTACTGAAATTGATGCATTTTTGCAGATCTTTTCAAATGTACCAGAAGTATTACAAACTGGTGAAGAGTTGCCAGACACAACTGAAGCACAGTCACACCCTGCTCCCATGAGCACAGTACATATGATTACTTCATGCTGTTATGTCATGGTGTGGCCTCAAATCCTTTGTAGTTATGTGACTGAAAGTGACCTACAGTATGGGGATCTCAGTTACTATAGTTATAATATATCTGACAAAAGATGAGATGAGTGAGCACACACTCTCTCCTACAGATGCCAGTCTGCAGACACATAAACACACACACTGCTTCTATTTCCTCAGCTGCTGATCTAAGAGCAATGCTCAGCTTCAGGCTATATAAGAAGGCCTCAGGTTTGTGCTGAGCTGGGTAACAAAGCCTGGATGAGAGGACACGGGTGATGCTGGCAATGTCTCTGTGACAGACTCTAGGGAAGGCCAGTGAGGGGCCGTCATTCAGTGGAGGCTGTTACCCTGGAGCCAACTAAGAAGGATGTGGGAAAATTTAGGAGTAGTTCCTCATCCCTATCCCCCTCCCACCCCAAGCCCCGACTTCATCCTGAGAGCTTGGGGGGCAGCCCAGGCAGGCCTTGGGAAGGACAGGGGCAGCTTCGTCAGCCAGTGCTCTGACTTGCTTCCTGGTTCAGCCTGGAGATATCCTTCAACTCAGGTATCCCCTTCTTGGAGGGTAAGAGCAAGGAAAAGCACTGGACCAACGACACAGAAGCAATGAGAAGTCAGAGCAGAGCAGTGGATCAAGTGCAGCTTCACAGACTGCCAGGGGCAACAGCAAAGGCAGATGGGAGTCCTGAACAAACCCCTCTTAATGAACAGCAGTGACATAGGGAAGTGGGTGGGAGGCGGAGCACAGTAAAAATAAGGTGACCTTAGATAGGAGGTTCATGGCAGACGAGCTTTTGATGCTTGTAAAATCACAAAGACCCACAGGATTGACCTAAGATATTTACTACATTCTCTATCCTTTGAGAAGTCAGACCAGCTGGCTGTGAGTCCCCCACGTAACTGCTAGAGCAGGATTCTGGGAACTGAACACCATGCTGGGAGCAGTAGCTGTGGGGGTATAAAATCTGCCTTGAAACTTTGCTGCTTCACCCGCATCCTTCAATTCTGTGCAGTGTTCTCCTTTGTAGGACAGAGGGCCAGATGACCCTGACAGTGTATGGGTGTGAACAGGAAGTTCTGTCTTTTGGGTACAGCCAGAAAGCTACTATGAATTGGGAGGCTTGAGAAAAAGGACCATCTTGGAGCCTTTTGGTTACATAAGCATTCATGGAGGTCCCAAGGCAGAGAAAAGATCCAGCTGGGTTTGCATTGTGCAATTGTAAGATCTTGGGGGCTGAATCACATAGGCCTTGGTGCAGGGCCCACTCAGCCTCAGCACAGCAGAGGGCTCTGCCCACTTGGAAAAATCTACTTGCTGCCAGCTGGAGAAAAGAAGTGAGAATATATGCCCTGCTAAGGTTGTGCTGTGGTAGGCAGAATTCTGAGCTCCCTCCCCAGATTCCTGCCCCTAAGGAACACTCCCTGGACAACCCCTGGGATGTGTGAATGAGGCAGTCACTCCCATAACAGGCTGTGTGACTTGGCAGAGCTGACTTTAAAAAGACATTACCCCAATGAGCTGACCTCATCCAGTAAGCCCTGGAAGACAATGGCTCTTCCTGGACATGCAGAGCTGAAGTGTGAGAAGCATGTGAAGTGAGGAGCTTCTCAACTGCAGTTCTTAACACGAGGCCAGACTTGTGGGGATCTTGAGGCTGAGGAGCGCTCACAGCTTCGGAAGCAGGGAACTGAGATGTCAGGCCCACAACCACACACAGCACAGCTTGATCAAGAGTCTGTGTGAGTCAGGAAATGGATTCCTCCTTAGCAAGGTCTCAGGAGGACAGCCCACTGACACTCATGTGAGCCTTGCTGAACAGAAACCCTGACCATGCCATGTGCCAGCTTGTGGCCCACAGGACGGTGAGCTAATAAACAGGGGCTGTCTGAGGCTTATAGGAGATGAATGAGTAATTATGGGATGGGTAACTACTCAGAGGAAGACTTCAAATCCTGGCAGTCACAGTCTACAGAAGTGCTCACTGTATTCCAGGCACTGCTCTGTGCAGTGGAAAACGCTCCCACCAAATTCTCCTGACTCCTCAAGCACGGGTATGTCTTTTTTCTGCATTCACAAGGGAGGAATGGAGAGGCTAAGGGTGTGTCCACAGCTGGGCAGCAGTGGAAATGAGTGGTGAAGACAGGTTGCTGGAGTCCACGTCTAGCACTCAGAACTTTTTAACTCTGTTACAAAGCTGCTCCTGTACCACAGAGCCCTGGCCAGGTAGGAGGCACGGAGGGAAAAAGTTATAGAAAAGGACCCTCACTGACACCCCTCCAGGGAAGGGGCTGAGTACCTGCTTTAGGTATGGTGCCTCTGACCCCATCCACATTCTCCACTGTGAACAGCTGCTTCTACCCAAGTGCTGGAACCACAGTATGTAGAGTGAGTCACCTCTTCCTTGGTATGGTTTGGCATCTCAATGACTGAGCCAACAACAAAGTAGCCCTCAATTTCCAGATCTTTCCTAGCTGTGGCAAGGGTATTTATACATATCACGAGGGAGGCAGCATTGATTTCCTTGGTATAAAAATGATCTCTCCCATGCATTTAAGGCATGGATTCACTTTACAGGCATATTACCTCATAAACTGGAATGATAAAATCTGACCCCTCTCAACCAAGCACAAAATACCTACTCATGGTATAATTCTGTGACAAGGAGCCCCTGACAAACACACATTCTAAAGTGTTGCCAGGTCTTTGGTGTGAAGACCATGCAACGGTGGTGGCAATGTGCACAATGCAGACACTAGGTGCAGGCAGTGATCAGCAAACAGAAGCTACATTTCAAATCAAAGCATTACTTCAAAAACACTAGGAGTCGGGCTATTGGATATGGATGTGAGACTGATGTTCAGACTTCAGCGGGGTGAGGACAGATCTTACCCAACCCTTCACAGCAAGGGCATGGAAGAAATTCACAAACCACCACGGCACATTAGCAAAGAGCCACCCTCTTGGCAACTTGTGGCTGCCCGTCTCTGGTATTGCTTGTTCAGATAAGCCCCAGGCTGGAAGACTGCAGGTGTCCGTTCCTCTGCACAACCTATCACTTGCAGGGCCTGGAGCTTTGGAAGCGCTTGGTAGGGAGACTGACTCTTGAGAGCCTGAGGGTGAGCGTCAAGGCCGCTGTCGGCCTGCCAGCCACTGGATAGCTGGAGAGGGTCCCAAACCTAAATGGCCAAATGTAGCTTCAACACCAAACCATGGAAGGGCTCCAGAGGAGGGACACTTCTGTGCCCAGTTTCCTTTGATCTCTGAATTGACTGGAGTGTGAAGTCGCTGGTACAAATAAGGGTGTTTTAGCCCTATTTATATGAAATAATTGAGGGAGACGGGGTACCCCACCTTCCTCAATTCTTCCAGACCACATTTTTTTTTTTTAAATAATGTATTAAAAAGTCATCTACCTCCTTAAAGTATAGCACAGTGGGTCATTAGGTAATTAAAAGGAACCATCACTGACATTTAATTCTAGAACATTTTTTTTCACCCCTAAAGAAGCCCCTGTTCACTAAAGCAGTTGCCTGCCCATCTCTATCTTTCCTGAAAACCTCTAAGCTATCCTAAGTTTCTACGGATTTGCCTATTTTTGGATTTCTGTATGAATTTAATCACACGATACATGACCTTGGTGACTTTCTCTTTTTCATTAGGCATAATGCTTTCAAGATTCATTCATAATGTAATCTGTATTACACTATCATTCCTTTTATCACTAAAAGTATGTCATTGTATGACTCTATCACACGGTGCTCATCCATTCAGCAATTATGGACATCTTAGCTACCTCATCTTTTGAATAATTCCATTATGAACATTTATGTATGTTTATTTTGTAGACATATCTTTTAAAATGCATTCATGTAAGACAAACCAATTAGGCTGGAAAAGAGGGAAACCATGGGCAACACACACACCCCTCTGAAATTTAAGGGAAAATACCATTTCTACAGTCATCAGAGAAACAGGTTAGTGAGTTAACATCCTTCAAAATTCAAAGATTAATAGTGATTGGCAGTTTCTTGAAATCAGTAGCCTTTTGCACTGCTGTGAAGATTGGGAATATAGAAAATTTCGATAGACCAAACTGGTAATGTCAACAAGGACACTTAAAAACACACTTGCCTTTTGTCTTGTGAGTGTGTACTAAGAGATATTTTATTAAATGCTGTTTATCATTTGGGAGATTAGAAAATACAATTAGCAAGAATGTGGCGAATAGATGAGATATGGGCGTGAGAGAATTTTAAGCAGAGAAAACAGAAATGATCAGAACTGGAAGGCAGTGCACTGTATTTAAGGGGCACTGTGCCATTCTAGCTATGAAATTCATGTCTGCAAAGTGCTTCGGGGTGGGGGGACTAGGCAAAATCACTGCAGGTGGCAGTGTCATGGCCAACGGTGCTTTCTTAGTTTCTGATTTTATTTCTCAGATTGTCTACACTGGGACTGCACAGAGAGAATGCACCATTTTGAAAATGAGACTAAGTTGCCTTTATTCTTCTGTAGGAAATCTCCCTTTTCTTTCAGTTTCCAACCGAGTTTGTACATAAGTTGAAATGATGATACATGAGTGAAGTGGGAAGCTGGAGGGGGAGGGGCAGCTAACGCAAAGGGCAGCTTCTGGAAGGCCCAGGAGCTAACGCTAAGCAGTCAAGAACTCCAAGGTGCTCCCTAACCCTCAGCAGGCACTGGGGGGTTGTGCAAAGAGCAGGTGGTGAGAACACACACACACACACACACACACACACACACATTCAGCCACAGAAACCTTATTAAGGCAGGTCAAGTACAACCATTTAAAGTCAAACTTGAGGACTCTATGAGTGACACAGGCAGACCTGGGCACACAAAGTCAGAACCAAGAGTGGGGAGCGGAGAGCAGCCCTGGCTGAGTCCTGTGCCCTTGGAGGAAGCACCTATCTGGGAATGACAGTCCTTAAGCAGGCAGCTGAGGGCTCTGGGGGAGGGGCTGAGCTGTGATGGGCTGGCACTGGCCAGCCCTACAAAGAGAAGGAGCACCACCCAGCAGCACACTGCTCTCTGGCTATTGCTGGAGGCAGGGTTCCACCCTTTCCTGCAGCTACAGTCTGACTTTAAGCCCTGCCTCCCTGAATCCTGGTAGTGACCCTCTTCTCAGTCACTGCCTCTGTCCAGCCAAGTGTGTCTCCACCCTCTTTGCCCATGCTCTGTGGAAACAACCACAGGAAAACCAAACCAAACCCCGGGCTTCTATTCACAAACCAGTACAGTGAGACAGGAAAGCCCGTGTCACATCTGGGCCTCAGCGGCAAAGTCTAGCTCTCTGGACTCATCTGTTTTAGGAAGAGTTGTAGCAGGACTGGCTGAGGGCCAGGGGTCACAGTGTCACCTCGCACAGACACAAGCAAATATGTCAGCACAAAGTGATGTCTGAACAGGCATCATCAAGGTCCTCTTTGGGAGGAGAATTAAAGTCCAGGAGGTTCCCTCTCAGGCAGAACAAAGACCTGCTCTGCTGATCTCTCCAGTCGACATGGAGGTTACTCTCTAGAAGATTCTGCATGAGACTTAGCCTTTCAGAAAACAGTGAGCTCTTTTTCTTCTCTTTAGTTCAGTAGCTCTAGTCAAGATCCATCTCTTAAAGAGGAAGACGGCACAGTGAGTAACGGTGTCTACTGTAAAGCTCACAGAGCCAAGTTTGATTCCTGCTGGAGGAAAGAACTGACTGCCCCAAAATGTTTCACCTCCACATGTGTGGAACCTTTTCCCATGAACACGCCTAGTGGGCAGGAAATGTGGTTTCCACATCGGCCCTTTGCTCTGAAGCTTGGTTATGGAAACAGAGCCCCGGCGGAAACTACCAGCCTCAAACTTTGAGATGAAGACAGATGCTATCTGCACTGCAAGTTTGGGACTGAGACAGGCATCTCCTCTGAAGTACGACATGGAGCCCTGTGTCTCTAGGCCACTGGGGCTGCATGGTGGCACTTTCTTCGAGCTACAAGGAGCACAGTGGCATAGCAGTGACAGTCTCTGCAGTCCAGGCAGCGATTTAGAATTTCAAAGCTATGCGGCAGCTACTTTGGCATGAATGCTGATAAACCAGGCACTCTGCTCCAGTTCCTGTGGCTTCTACAGAGACCTGAGAGCAAACAGCAGTGACAGAGGAAGCAGAGAGGTGGACTCCAGCCAGCCTCCTCCCACCTCCTCATGGTGCAGTCTGGGAGGAAAGTAGACTGATCTCAGCCTCCCTGACTTTCCTCCCTGCTGGAGAGCCTAAGAGGTCTGCACTGATTGCCTAGTGAGAGAGACCCGGAGGGAATTAAAGGCTGGATGGAGATAAGAACATGGAGCCACCTGCAGGCAGCTGCACAGGTTCCCAGCAGCCCTTAGAAAAGACCATCTAGGATGACAAACTGTCTCCTCTCCGAGGAAGAAACGGAGCTACCTCAGCTAATTCATTTGATGACTTGCTTGAAGCCTGACAGAAATCTTGTCAGTTAAAAAATTATTTAAATGAATTAAAAAAATGTTTTATGAGCTACTATACATACATTTGTATACATATTGTTATAAATACATGGTAAGGTAATCCAACAATGACCTTACTTGATATGTAAATTACTATTAATATTTTTATTATTATTACTATTATTATCAGTATTATATTGTAGAATGAGTAGAAGTCTGGAGAATTCTGGTATCAGATAGGGCTGTCCAAGACTTGAAAGAAGAGAATTTTAGGTGAGCATGGTGGTGTACATCTTTAATCCCAGCACTCCAAAGGCAGAGGCAGGTGGACCTCTGTGAATTTTGAGGTCAGTCTGATTTATGTAGCAAGTTCCAGGACAGCCAAAGATACACAACAGAGAAAACCCTGTCTTAAAAAACAAAAGACAGACAAAATTAAAAAAAAATTCCTGAAAAAATTGTTTTGATGATCCTGAGGCCAAAGTCATCTCTGGTAACAAGTGACATGGAGAAGAATGTGTAGCATCCAGCATCCACTAGACCCTGTCCTGTCCTACAGCGGCAGTTTCAGATAGGCCATAGGCTGTACAACTGAAGGCCAAACTTTCAGATACTCTATCTGGATGTTTCTGTGTCACTTCGTCTGCTGGTCAAACCCAGATTCTTTATCTACTGGGTGTCTTCCCCCTTCCTGTGGCACAGGGGGAGTATGTGGTCCTGGGAAATCAGCTTGAACAGACGGAAGATATCAACCTGTTAAGAAATGGCTCGGTATCAAGACAGCAAGAACCCTGGATGGCCTTATTCACCCTAAATCACTAGCTAACTAACCTTTAGGCGAGGGAAGCATGAACGTCTGTCACATGTGAGTCCTTATATTCAGGAAGGGCAGACGGGGTGTGTATGGGATAAGCTCTATCCACTGAGTCTGGTTCTACCTGAGCGGTTGCTAGGTACAGCCGTCCTTCTGAGCTCAGATGGGGAAGGAAACAGTAACAAGAATAGAGGAACTTCCTCATTTGAGGAACTTATCCTCAAACAAAGGAAACCCAGAAATCACCATAGTAACCAATCATCAGTTCTCCAGGGCCTCACTGCTCTTGAGTTCTGTCCTCCTGCCCATAGCCTTGTATCTGTATCCGTCTCTGCTCTCAGCCTTTGTTCAGCAAACACATTCGGATCCCCTCTCTGTGACAGGCACTATGCAAGTGGGCATGGCTTCTGCCCTCAAGGAGCTTACAAATACTGAAGAGGGAGACAGCCAAGCACACTGATGGCCTTGTCAGAACGTGGTACCACTGGATCAAGGAAAAATGCACTGGAGAGCACAAACAGCATCCACTCTCAAGGAGCTGTAAGTGACCTTATGGCTGCTTTACATTTTTTTCTTGTTTATAGAGCACGCAGACGTGTGCCAGGCCAGCCTCACTGGGCCTCTGCTCAGGAAGCTTCCAGTGAAATGGAAATTGAAGCAAGCAGATGCAAAAGTGGAGAAGCAGGAGAAGCAAGACCGTCTATGTTGGTTCTGCCAAGGGCCTGTAGCTTTACTCTGAGAAACATACACATCACATCCTTTGGTCTACCGATAAATAGCCTCATGAGCTGAAAACTGGTCACTTTTATATACCAATGGCACTATTTACATATGGGGAAGTCAGTGGAAGGAGGGTATCTGTGTTAGGCTTCACGGCTGCCTCCAACTGGATTTTTAACCAAGATTTGGCTGAATCTAAGACCTACTCTCATACCCATGGGCTAGTGAACCAAAGCATTTGTACATTACCCAGCTGATGGTCATCAGGATTTCATGGGAGGTAAAGTGGGTCATGACAGACACATATTAAAACTGGGGAGAGAAGAAGCAGAGAGGAGCCAGTTAAGAGGCCCAGAGTGGAAAGACTGTGTGTAGGCGGCTGATAGAGATTTAGCTAAGTGAGATGTGACTTCCTAGGCTGGACAAATGACTCCATCCATTCTAGCCACTGATCTATGCATAATTCATACCTCATAAATCATCCACTGACAGCAAAGCAATAGCTTCTGTTGTATGTGAGAATGAAGACCTGAAACCATGGATGCCTGCAGAGGTGACTTACTATGGGCTTGTGTAAGTTCCATTACTGGAGATCCCTGTGATCTTTTAGGGGCTGCTAGAAGTGGGGGGTGAAAGCTTGTTCTGCAGCTGTGTAGGTGGTAGCTTAAATGTGGTGAGGATGGGTAATAGCAGGTACATATCTGCAATGCAGGGCACTGGAAAGAGATAGCACCATCCACTACAAACGCATGTGGCAGCTGGTATCCAACAGCCGACTGCTATCTGGGGTTAGAAGGCTAGGCCCCACCACCCTTCCCTGTCTGCAGAGACTCTGACCTGTCGGGTCAGACAGGAACATCATTATCACAGTACACAGAGGCAGTAGCTTGTCAGTTCTGCATGACATACAGCTCAGTTTTCAGTTATCATGGGCAGCTGTGCTCACACCCAGGGTCAGCGGATGGGACCTGCTCTCCCGTCAACAAGAGTCATTACATAGTGGCCCAAGAAAGCAGTGCTTTGTCCCAGCATAAAACAAATTGTTCTTAGGAACATTCCTTACAAGACTCCACGTGATGGTGACAACCAGAGTGTGGCTTTATGTTCTGCTCCAGTTCAGGCCCAGCACCACGATGGAGCAAATAGCGGTGGAGGACACTTGGAATAAGTCAGACAACAGTCCTATAGTACTCCTCTCTGACCAGCTGTAGAGATTAGACCAGGAGGGGAAAATGATCCTGCCTACAACAGCCTAGCTTTTGGTGTCTCCTATTTCCCAGGCTTGCCTTTCACAGGGATGCCGGTTCCCAGATGTACACCCCTCTGAACCCCTTTCTCCTCCCAAGACCTGCATTTTCTCCAGAGGGTCTACTCTACAACAACAATATTGCTAAAAACAGTGGATCTTTATAACTCTTGGGACAGATAGGTCATGCTACGCCCTGTGTCTTTTGTGGTACCAGAGGCTTTGGCTTTCCTGTCAAACCCAGGTGATAGATCACCTGCTTTTTTCCCTTTCTGAATTAAAGCTTCATTACAAATGACCAAAAAAAAAAAAAAAAAAAAAAAAAATCCCACCTGACATCTACCCTAAACAAAGCATCTCACTCCATGTTTAACGTAAGCAAAACACAGTACCTGCCACAGACTATCATCCTTGACTCCAGCGCTGTGATTCCCACAGAGAGGCCATGCTATTGGCAGGGTTTTTAGTCTGCCAGTAAGTAGAAAGCACTTGCAAACATGTGGAATAGGGAAGTTCATGTGCAGCGTTGGCAGCGTGTAGACTATCACAGCTCTGGAAAAGCAATGTCCCACCTACTGAACAAGAAGTGGACCTTTTTCACAGCCTCTCTACTCCTGGGCACACACCTGAAGGAAATGTGGCTATCTCCCAGGGAATGAATGCGTTTACCGCCTAGATGCGGTCCAGGGAGGTGAGGTGCTGGCTTTTTCCATGGCCCACAGGTGCAGGCTCTGGAACGCTCCCTGCAGTAATGGAGCTGGACAGCATGTCACAGGAAGGGTAATCTGCTACTTCCTGCTTCCACTGCTTTGCCGTTTCTTGTTCAGGTTAATTGTGTGATGGCAGTTCCTTATCACTCTCAGTCCCATTCATTTTTTCTGCCTAGAACAGCCTCCGTCTCTAAGAACAAGTAGGGAAGCCTATGGGTTGGCTAGACCTCCTCCTGGCAATGTCCATCCCCAGGATTCTATTATGGAACTGAAATAGCCGCAGTGCAAAGAGCTGGCCAGCACAGGGCTTTGACTCTTTTAAGTTTAAAAATATCTCCAAGGTGTCAAAGGCTGTACAAGTTCCAGTGGGCACCTGAGACTCATCCTGTAACTCAGCACCAGGAATACATGCAGGGTGAAAAAATTTGTTCAAATTATTAACTCGGAGCAGATTCTGGCAAGATGCCTGCATCGGGGAGATGCTGGAGCAGAAAGAGGAAGTCGAGGGGAGAAGATGATAGGAAATGCAAATAAAGTCTGGTATGGTTTCAGAGAGGACACAGAGCATTTCCACACACCTGGTCCCTGTCCCACAGCCTGCCAGCACTCGCCTCCCATGTGGGGAGCTGTCTGATGACTGCCCAGCCTCTATTTCCCAGGGGCCCTGCCTAGCGCTTCATTATTTGAGGCGTAGGTAGGAGAGGGATGTGAGTAAAATTTCCATTCCACTCTTCAGATTTAAGACGATAACTTCCACACCCCCTTTTTAATTCTCCAGGTTTTTGGAAGGTGGAAAGCCATCACTTACAGGAAGATTTCTAGTTTAGGTAGGTAGCAAAAGCATCTCTGGCTTCTTCACTGTAAAATGTGGATCGTGCCAACTCCAGGGCTCTACAGTTAATGGCTGTCGAGGAACAACTTTGATGTAAAAGGAAAGAAAAGGAATGGCTGGGCCATGGGACACAGGCAGGCTGAACTCCTAGCTACTTGGGTGGCTGAGGCAGAAGACCACAAGTGCATGACCCACTTGCAACTTTATGTGTTCAAATGAACAGACATCTAGGGCATTCTCTAGTCACACAGAGAGTAGTTGCTCAGTAGACACCAGCAAAGGTGTGTGTGTGTGGACAAAGTCATACTTCCTGTCGACAAAGTGACCTGTCTGTCCTGGGCACCTGGAAATAGATAGACATCTAATACAGATACCCAGGCACCTCCTAAACCTAACAGGATGAATTGATTATGTTGACAACATGGGTTGTTGTGATTTGAATGATGAATGAATAAGAGGTTACTGAATTTCTGTCTAACATATTTGATCTCAATTCTTCCAAGAACCTACTCTGCACAAATGGAATTCTATCGTGGGACTACTGTCTTACAAGGACTTCTCCGCTTCTTTAAAACAGCATTTCCCTGTGTAGCTCAGGTTGGCCTGGAACCATGGCAATTTTAGCCCAGGTTGGCCAGGAACTCTTGGCAGTCTGTCTCTACCTTCTGACCCCTGAGACCACAGGCATGAGGCACCATACCTTGCTAAGGCTTAGTCTGTTGTTTTTCTGACATAAGGTCTCATTGTGTAGCCCTTGGTGGCCTTGGACTTGTGGCAATTTTCTTACCTCTGACTCCCTAGCACAGAGGGTATACACAGATTACAGATGTGCACTAATGAGCCAGGCTAATACACTGCTCATGTATTATTTAGGAGGTGGTGGTGGAGGATTACTTATCTTTCAACATAACTCTCATGTTAAAATAAAATCTTTGCACCATATCGTCAAAAGGCCAGTTTCAAGGAGGTGTCAAAACATACACGGTCAAAAGAATTGCCCATGGTGAACAATGCTTTGTGGAACTGTAAGAGGTGTCAGGAAAAAAGGGCCTTTTACCTCAGGTGCATTTTCTTGGATGTGATTTTGTGCCTCCTGTAATAAACATTTATGTTCAATTCACAGAGACATATTTGTTCTTGTTGGATGTTAAACCCAGGCTGGTCAGTGTGCCCTGAGTCTGAATACAGCCTCTGCATTGCTTTCCTATACGACGTGAAGGCAATTGTGTTTAAACTGGTCTGTCCATATTTAGTATGTGCTTACTGACATTTATTTACTTGTTATGCTGAACTCAAACAACTTTCCTTGGGTAATTGCTTTCTCTGTTCCATTTGGGTATAAAAGCATACTGAAACTGAAGTGAGGTTGTCTACAGCAATAGACTGTAGTCTGTAACATGAATTCCGATTATAATGAAAGAAACTCAGAGCCAGATATTGGGAAAGGCTGAAAGATCAGAGAGAGGAAGCACCACAGTCAAATCTCACTCAGCTGTCTTCCAGCTTCCTCAGCCTCGCTCCTGGTCACTTCTACCTCTGTTGTTTTCCTAAACCTGCTTTAAATACCCTTCTCACCAGCTGTATCCCATCCAGGTTAGGATTAAAGGCAGGAGCTACTCTATTTGTTAGTCAGTATGGGATTAAAGGTGTAGCTACTACTCCTGGCCTTCCCCCTGCTTGGGTTAAAGGTGTGTGCCATCGAAGGCCAGCTGTTTGGCTTTGTACTCACAGATCAAGAAATTCCTCAGCTGTCTGCCTAGGTTTTGACTGGGTGTTGATCTCGTGATATTCCAGGTTTTATTAAATATGTAACATGTCACCACAGCAGTCTGTCCCCTTCTTTCAAGTCCTCAGATCCCAGCCCAGCAGACTACATCTGCACAGGCTGGCTGAAAAGTCAGTAGAAGGTACTAGGGTAAGTGGTTATTTCTGCATGAAATAAGCTAATTTTACCTAAATATCAGTGTTCAAACACAGACACACAGGTCTTTTCTGATGATTGACTGCAGAGAAGAACAAATAGTTCTAAGGATGGAGGGATCACATTTCTCCCACTCTTCTTAAAGCCACAGAAACACTAGGCAGGGTCCTTGTAGGCTGGGATGGTGTTCAGGAACTCAGGGAGAATCAGGACTGTATGGGTTTGCAGCAGCCTCTTTTGAGTTCTTCAGAGAGGACTTCTATGGCTCCTTAATGGGTCCCAAGCCTCTCCTCTCCCCAGCAACGCTGAGCCATCGGAATCTATCCTAACCTTTCTATCTCACGGGAGAAGAGGCTCAATGACCTCCACAGACCAGCTGTGCTGTGGAACACCATCAGTCTTTTGATGCTGTGGACAGGCCACCATTTCGGCTTGGCTGTCCTCACCTACGCTGACATAAAGGGGCTATGGGAGCCCAGAGGGGTGTGGCTCTGCAACTTTCCGTGTTCAGAGTACGGACTGTGGCTTCTGTAGAACAAGTTCTTGCTCAACACCAACCTACTGAAGTAGGTGCCAGGCACCTGTTCACTGTGGAATTACTGATGGAAAGGGTACGGGGCGGGGGAAGACACAGTGTATTTATAAGTCAGTGCTAAAACAGCTCCAACTGTGTATGTATAACCTTCTGTCAAATTTTTCTAGTAACTGAAGGATCTGAATAGTGTGTGTGTGTGTGGGGGGGGGCTTTTTGCTGCTGGCCAGTGATGCATTCAAGTACCACTGTCCAGAAGGGCCACATGGATGTCCTACTCAGAGCAAGTGAGCTAGACCAGGAAACACACATGGCTGGCTAGCATGAGTCCAGCGAAGAGGAAACCCCCAAATAGACCTGTTAGTGACAATGCCTATCTAGGACCCGTTATCTGTTGTCCATCTGTGCTCAACACTTACATGAGAATGAAGAAGATAATGGGCACGTATAATGATAACATGTAACTAACAACCAAGGTAATGATACTAGAAATAAGAGAAATAAACCAAACCAAACAACACAAGATTCAAACACACAGACAAATAATTACTTCTTGGGTCTCCCAAGGGCCTTGTTTGGCTCACTCTGGGCTCAGCCCCGAGAAAGTCATCAGCTAAAGGTGTTAAGATATTGAGAAATTGCCAGTAAAACAATTACAACAGATGAAATAAGCTACCAGAGTCAGGAAAAAGTCTCCAAATGAATGGTATTCTTGGCCCAGGACTCCCCTGCTACACATTATCCTATAAACAAAAATTTGTATGAAGAGTCAACAACACTCACTTCAGTGTAATTCATGAGCATGAAAACTTGGACATGATCTAGGCGCTCACCCACAGGAGATTATCCAACTAGCAACAGATTCCTATGCAGCTATTAAAACTCAACATGACAGAATGGAGGATGTTCGTGGCATGGTTAAGGGAAATAAACACACGTTATGAAACAGCAATGGAACGTGGACAGCTAGTCTCCTCCTTGCCCTCCAACTGATGCTCTACCTGACAGTCAGGAGATAGCTCCACACTTACTCCCAGCCCTACAACGTGTTCTTCCCGTGTTAGAAACATGTAACGTGCTCTAGCAATTCTGTTCCAGGTCCCACCTATGCCTCCTGCCTCCTCCTCTGCAGACACACTGTGTGCCTGTCTGCCTCCTCCTCTGCAGACACACTGTGTGCCTGTCTGCCTCCTCCTCTGCAGACACACTGTGTGCCCTCCTGCCTCCTCCTCTGCAGACACACTGTGTGCCCTCCTGCCTCCTCCTCTGCAGACACACTGTGTGTCCTCCTGCCTCCTCCTCTGCAGACACACTGTGTGTCCTCCTGCCTCCTCCTCTGCAGACACACTGTGTGCCCTCCTGCCTCCTCCTCTCCAGACACACTGTGTGCCCTCCTGCCTCCTCCTCTGCAGACACACTGTGTGTCCTCCTGCCTCCTCCTCTCCAGACACACTGTGTGCCCTCCTGCCTCCTCCTCTCTAGACACACTGTGTGCCCTCCTGCCTCCTCCTCTCCAGACACACTGTGTGCCCTGCTGCCTCCTCCTCTGCAGACACACTGTGTGCCCTCCTGCCTCCTCCTCTGCAGACACACTGTGTGCCCTCCTGCCTCCTCCTCTCCAGACACACTGTGTGCCCTCCTGCCTCCTCCTCTCCAGACACACTGTGTGCCCTCCTGCCTCCTCCTTTCCAGACACACTGTGTGCCCTCCTGCCTTTTGAACACATGCTCCTTGAACTCAGTATGTCAAAGAGGGCTGGAACTACAGTTCAGAGGCAAAACACTTGCCTAGCATATGTGAGGGACTCCGGGTTCCATTGCCAGCAAAACACACAATCACACACGCAATGCACACATGCATATGAGGGTGGCATGTAGACACCAATATTGAGTTTCTTAGGTACACACACAAATATGAAAGCAAGTCCCTCCACATACATATACAAAGCAAGGATATTGCTTGAAAATACTGAAATCCTAGATTAAAGTTTCTTCTTTTTTAAAAATATAATCATTTTCTGCAAGAATACTTAAAGAATTTTTTTAAATGTGTGTGTATAAGTGTGGGTGCCCTCAGAGGCCAGGAGAGAGCATCAGATTCCCTGGAGTAGAAATGGCAAGTGGTTATGGGCTGTCTGATATGGTGCCGGAAATTCAACTCGGGGTCCTCTGCAAGAGCAGCATGCATCTTAACCACTGAACCATGTCTCCAACTCCTATTAATACTTTTTTTTTTTTTTTGAGGAAATACAAATTAAGGTTTCCCTCAAAAAAAAAAAAAATGCTATCACAGCTCACTTAAGACTAGATAGAATAAATACAGAAGATCTTAGAAGCCGTTTGGGTTCATGCTCTTCCTCTTTTGGGGGGATGGGCAGTCAGCACAGAGGAGAGAAAAAAGAGAAAAGAAAGAAAAGCCTGCTGGCTTCTACAGCTAAACATGTAAGGAATTTATCCAGCGGGTTTTTCCTATACTAGTGGTTCTCAAACTTCACACCAGAGTGACAGTTGCACACCAGAGTGACAGTTGCCCAGACAGCCTGTGAAAACATGCGGCTTGGGCCCTGCTGAAACTTGGGATTCAGTAGCAGGTATGAGGGGGAGCCTGAAAGGTGCACTCTGAGGAAGGTACTGAGGGGCAGCTGCTATTAGCTGAGCTACACTGGACTGTGTCACACTGCCCCTCAAGGCTTCCTTCAGGGTTTCTGACTCTTACTGTAGAAAGGGTACTGACTTATAACAATAGGCCAAATCAAGAATTCATAGGAAACTCTGGTCTGCCCTCTCCCAGAAGTTCCTACTGGAGGAATGGAAGGGGACAGGAAGTCCTACACTATTCCAGATACTGTACATGGATGATCTACATTTATGTCAGTTTAATCCTTTCTACCACTAAACAACAATACAACCAACACCCGGGGAGACCAGGGAACTCAGGAGATAACTGGATTAGTTCAAAGCCAGAGCTACATGACCCTGAAGTCCATGCTTATTCTCTGAGTTTCATACAGAAATCAGTGTGAAATCAATGTCCCAATGAAGAAACAAACATCCCCCCAAAATTTTAGTATGATGTCTTTGGTGGTTTGAATAAAACCGGCCCCCATAGGCCCAAGGGAGGTGTGGCCCTGTTGGAGTAGGTGTGGCTTTGTTGGAGAAGGTGTGTCACTAGGGGCCAGTGTGTCTCTGTCACTTCCTGCTGCCTTTGGATCCAGATATAGAACACTCAGGTTCCTCTCCAGCACCATGTCTGCCTGCATGCTACCTTGCTTCTCCAACATGACCACAAACCTCCAAACTGTAAGCCAGTCCCAGTTAAATATTTTCCTTCATAAGAGTTGCTGTGGTCATGTTGTCGCTTCACAGCAATAAAACCCTGCCTAAGATATTGTCATACATTCCAGCTAGATGTGTTGGCAAATGCTTGTAATCTCAGTTGCTCAAGGGGTAGAGGGAAGACTGGATTATAGGAGTGTGGATGGTGCTTTGGCAACATAAGAATAAAAAATTTTTTTCTCCAGTAACTTGCATCCCAGCATGAAGATGATGTGAGCTGATAGCAGGCTTATTACAGCAAGTCTTCTGTGAGGCAAGTGGCGGACGGCAGAAGTTATCACAGATCTCAGCCTGTGGCCAGAAAGAACTCACACCGAACCTGTGGGGGAAGACCTTAATGGGCTCTGTCACAGAAAATGACTATCCACACTCTTGGAGAAAGCTTGCATTGAAAGGCTAAAGCCAAGCACAAAGATGAGAATGTGGTGCTGTGGAATGGCTCAGTTGGTAACAAACACATTGCACTGAGGAGCTGCACCATGAACCCCAGCTCCCACAGAGAAGCCAGACATGGTGCTGTCTCTGTGAGTGTAGAGCTGAAGAGGCAGAGGAAGGAGGATCTCTGAGCTCACTGAGCAGTCAGCTACTCTAGCACTCCATGACCTCCACCCATACTGTGTCTCAAAAAAACAAGAGGAGTCACAGAGGAAAATCTAAGCACCTCAGGCTACCACAATTATGCACACACACATATACCTGTACCTACACCCCTGTGCACACGAGCATGAACACATATGTATGGACACATGTACATACACATGCACACACACAGGCACACAAATACACACACACACACACACACACGCACATGCAATGATAGAAATGTATTTTTAAGACTTATTTATTTTATGTACAGTGGTGTTTTGTCCTGAAGCTAGAGTTACAGACAGTTGTGAGCTGCCATGTAGGTGCTGGGAATTGAACCTGAGTCCTCTGGAAGAACATTCAGTGCTCTTAACCACTGAGCCATCTGTCCAGCCCCAGAAATGTATTAATTTCTATCTTAGGCAAAAGTAAAGTAGAAAGCAGTTACTGCTTTTTCACTCACTGAAGAAATGAAGGAGACAAGAGGTCTAGATGACAAAGTCTCCATGCCTGCACATAACCACAGGATCTGTAGGCTATAATTTGTCCGACACCTAATGGTCAGACATGACCCCAAGTTTGAAAAAGTCCTAAGATCATAAATAGAGATGCCAGTACTCTCCAACATTACACTTTTGATTGGAATTCCAAGTTGAGATCAGGGTTCAATATTAGTGGGTTATGTGAAGACCAACAAAACAATAATTTGGTTTTTCTGTAACAGTTTCCCTGCATTTCTTTTCTTTGTGATTTTCTTCCACATGTTATTCTAGATTTCTGTGACAGCTGCATAAACAGGTTTAAAGAGAACACTGTCTGAGTAATTCTGCCCATACCATCAGATGAACAAGGACTTCACACGGGATAGCTCACAGCTCATGTGATCAGTTTCCTGGGCCCTCTGCGAAGGGCCTTTGTGTCTCCTTTCCAGGAAGTACATTTTCTAACTGTCACAGTCTATCCAGGAAGACAAGAAAGAGGATCCTAAGAGAAAGGTAAATGGAAAGAAGAAACAGGGCAGAGTGACTGGGGAATGGAGAGGAGCCGAGACGGTCCCTGCACGCTCTGAAGAAGAGACTCTAGTGGCGAGTGTATGGACATGGCTGCAAATGTCTGGGGTTCTGACTGTCGTGGTCTTCTCTGCACCGAACATCCATGTGGTCGGCAAAGTCCAGTCCCTTATCATTTGGGGTGCTCTAACTCACAGGACAATGTGTGTTATTTACTATAGAAAAATGGGTACCCAGGAGATCTTGGGAATTAAACCCGCCTCTCCAGCTCTGCACCGATATCTACAGTGGACTCCAGGATGGACTGTTCACCCTGAAGCAGGACCAAGTCCTTTGCTCCTGGCTGAGCTCCTTCTGAGGTGCTGGAGAAGAGCCCTCTTGTCCTCCCCAGAGACACGGTGCTGTTGAGCTGAAAACATAGCACTGGCAGCCGGGCATCCTCCTGTTAATCATTTGCTTTTACATTTTACGCTGATCTGGCAGAAATAACTCTCATTCTACTAGACTCAACTTGGAGGACAAAGCTGTCTACACCTGTGTCCTTGGGGGAATTTTGAAAAAGACATTCTCTACCCAGTATGTGAACTTATCCTCAAGTTCAAATAAATTTCTGCAGTAGATGGCCAGTCTACTGCTCACAGATTCCAGGGTCCTTGGCGTGGGGAAGTTTATGCAGAAAACAGAAGAATAGCCACTAGGCAGAAGCCACTCCTCAGGCCTCGGGGAAGGCACTCAGCTAGAAAGATCTGTTTTCCTTGGAGTTAGGAAGTGCTTTTTCAGCAACTATTTGATCTTTCCTGGGAACTGACTCTTTTCAGTACTTTCCCAGGCTTGTGGGAACACATGGGCTCCTGGCTGGTCCTCAATGTGATTGCTAACCTGATGTGGGAGCTGGGAAAACATCCTGCTTTTATCTCTCCACAGTTTTCTCATTTTGATAGGGAAAATGACACAAACTGGCATACGAGAAAGGTGTTGAAAAAAACAGAGGAAGTTAATTTATCTTGGGCACTGGCTGTCATACAGCCCTCCCCTCCCCCATTTACACTGTTAGTGGTATCTTTTTCATTTCTTCTTATAACTGGTAGTGATTTCCTCATGAGAGGGCAAGGTAGAAAGCACAGAGCAGGCTGGGTGTTGTCATCATCTGAGAAAATAAAGCAAGGACTGGAATCCTATAGAATAATCCAAGAAAGTCTGCTTTGCTACAATATTCTGGTCCTTCTTCCCTAGAAGGCTACTGGTCCGGTGTTAAGAGTGAAATGAATGGACAGATGCACTCATTCACTCACTGCTTATGGGACAATACTGGGTATCCAAATAGTGTACAGGATACAAAGATGTGAAGCGTGTCCTCGTTACTGAAGTAGGTTAGTGTAAGAGACAGTGGGTACACAGGCAGAAACTCTTCTGCTTATTATGCAGACAGGGGTGCTCAGGGACCTTAGGTCTGCAGGGTAAAGCTCTAGGGTGTGTCTGGGAATCCTCCCAGGGTCCTCTGCAATTTCAAGTTTGGTCTACAGCTCGGTGGTCCCGGAAGGCGGCAGAATCTTTTAGATGTGGGCCTAATGGGAGGGAGATCCTTCTTATTCAAACTGTGCCCTTTAGAGATAATCCATTAGGATTGTGTGTGTGTGTGTGTGTGTGTGTGTGTGTGTGTGTGTGTGTGTGTGGTTTTCTCCAGAGAGTTACTATAAAAGCCTGAGCTGCCCCATCCTTTCTACTCCTGGTTTGAGAAGAATCATGGATTCTTCCTGGACAGTTCCTGTCACTGCTGTCCTCATGTAGTCAGGGGCTAGTACTGGCCAAGTCTATGCTCTGTCAGGGTCTGGAACTGTGAACTAATAAACCACTTTCTTGCTTAAGTGGCCTGCTCAGGTATTCTGTTCTGATGATGCAGAGCAGATTAGTACGGCATCCAGACTGGGCTTGGACAAAGCACAAGTGAAGGAGGGGGTGAGTGACGTACTTCTTGGGTTGAGAAATGGCAGCAACAAAGGAACAAATTCAGGACCATTCCTGGGAACAGCAGGGTTATTTGGTACAGGGCAGGGCCTAATGTTAAAGAGTGAACAGACCATGGAGGTTTCTAGGTAGCAGCCACACAGTGCATTTGTATTTTTCAAATAGTAGAACTGCAGGCTGAGAAGGAGGCAGGGGAGAGATCTAAAACAAGAGGGAAATGTCTGCATCTCCCAATACTTCATGAAAAGTCCTAGTTTGAGAGTGTTCTCTTCCGTAATCCAAATAAACACATGTCCAAAGTTTAAGGAGCCTACTGCTAGCCCGGTCAGTCGCTTCAGTTCCACGCCTGGGACACAAGTGTTGGAGAGAGAGAGCTGACTCTGCCAGGTGTGGCTCACTCCCATCTGACACTGCTGTACATATAAACACACACAGAGACACGTAAACAATATAAAGAAACCATTTGGGGAGTGCACATACACTCTCCCTTAACAGAGTTTCAGAGATTTCTGTTTGTCTCACACCACTCACAGGGCATCGACTTCTCATACAATTCTTGGAAAGCCTCCTGTCAACAGGAAACAGTGTTTCTCACATAGGAGGGACCCTGGCTGTCTTGAAGTACCTCATCAATGAAGAGAATCTGCACCAATCTGGGGAGGGTGAATGAGGCCTGGGATTTCTAGCTTCCTTTCGTCTGGAGCCCCACCCTCTCCTGTGGGCTCCATTATTCCTCCTCATCTTCTAAATTCTTCTCTTCTCCTTGCACACTCGTCCAGGTACAGTTTAGATACAGTGACATCCACAGATGTAAGTTTACAGTTCAGTTGGCTACAGACAAGAACAGGATATACCCGTGTAACAGTCTTCCATCAGGGTGGAACAATGTAATCACTCTAGAAAGATCCAGAGTAGCCAATCCCATCCGAGCCAAAGGCCGCCGTTCCACCACACATTAGCTTTTCTGTGGTCCAAATTTTCACATTAATGTAACCACACAGTGTGTGTTCTCCACTCAGCCCAGTCCAGACAGAATTTATTATCCCCGAGTACTGTGCTAGTTGCCATTGCTTTATTCATTGCAGTAACTTGTTTCTTAGGGCCATTCTCCAATATGAACCCACTCATGCTTGGCAGGGGTTTTAATAGTCCCCTCCCCCAACCCTCGTCTACATCAGGTAACCACTGACTCACAGCAAAGCAAAAGGAAAAGGCGTATGTGGGTTTCAGTGAAGCCATCAACTGTTTTCTATAGCAAACATCATCTTCTGAATTTTTAATGACCATGGAGAAAATTGGGAAAAACATGCACAACAACGTTTCTGTCTTAGAGCTCAAAGTTTGGATCACAGGAACAAATGGAAAATGGTCCTTAAAAGAAAGAAGCCAACTTACTGAGAATTTGGGTAATTGGGATAGAAGAATTTAGATAACTAAAGTACATTTAACAAATTAAAATGTGAGGCTGGGGAGATAGCTTAGTGATTAAGGCTGAGCCAGGTTCAGCTTCTAGCACCTACATGGTTGATCATTACCATCTGTAACTCCAATTCCACGGTATCTTAGACTCTCTTCTGACCTCCACAGGCACCAGACATGCACAACATGCAGACACACATGCAGGCAGAACACTCAGAGACATAAAACAACAATTTCCAACTGTGCCCACCAAGGCTTTTACAGGGTTTGAGATCCCTCCCTCCTGTCAATCTTGCTTATCTAAGTAAGACTATAGAAAGTGGACTAAGACAGTCCATTCAGGAAAGGAAGTGATTAAATACTACTAAAGAACGTGTAGGTTTCCTTTAAGAGAACTACACTCAATCTAGTAACCACTTGATAATTTCAAATATGTTCAACCAAAAGATAATACATGGAAGTCTCAGGAAAACCCATGAGCTCTAGCCAAAAAGGGCTCCCGGAAGAGCACAGCCTCCTGGCAAAGTCAGAGGTAGGCAGCAGCTGATACCAAAAGTCTTCATGTAATGGACCTTCTTTACTCTGTCTAAAGAAGCAGCACGGGTGATCCCCAGGGACACCACAAGCTCACTGTCTTCTGCACCACTGCCAGAATTCACCAGGAAAGCTAGATATGGATGTGTTCTGACAACTTGGAATGTTTCATCTGGGTCAGCTCAACCCTCAGACTGCCCACTGTTTGTCCTGTCACTGCGCCATGCTGAAGACAGACCACAAAGTGCTGAGCGCCGAGTCCAGTTTGATTCCAGGAACCACATGGATAATGTCCTACAGGAACACCTGGTAGGCATCCTTTCGCTTTTCGGATAGATGCACTTGTTAGCTCTCTATTGTTCTAAAGCAATTTAATATTTGTTGAGCATCAATTACAGGCCAGACACTGCTTTTCATTCTTGTAAGTCTCTGAAGTAGGACTATTATAATCCCAGTTTCAAAAATGAGCTACGTAAACAGGCTGGGCCTGAGCTATCATTACTATTCTCTACGTTGCCTTTCCTCAGCAAGATCAAGGCGGCAGCTGGGAGATGGGAAAACCGTGCGTGACCAAATAGAACACACAATGACTTCTCTCTTTGATCTTCTTCCTTACACATTTTAACATTACATTTTGTAATTAGGTCAAAGTGAGAGATGCCACTGTTGAGAGCTACAGTTAAAGCTGAACAATTATTTCTTAGAAGATTGCTAATTAGACTGACTTGGGATGCAGCCTCTGGAATGTATAATCATTCTGATAGCGGGCTCAGTGTAAGGAATCTCGTAAATGAAAGCCATTCGAACACTACCCACAGGAAGCAGCTGCAGCTGCTGAAGAAATGTCTGACATTAAATGCAGAATTTCATGGAGTTATTTCATGGGCTCATATATCACACAGTAACCCATCTGAGCAGGAACAGGGCTGTGTTTCCAGAAGGCACTCTCATTGTATAGCGTTCCCATTTGGCTTTCCTGTCCTGGCTTTCAGGAGACAACTGTGGCACATTAAGAATAAAAATTCAAGGAAGCATGAACCGGTACTTAGAGATACTTATGTTTCCAAGGAGAAGGGTCTGTCTGGGTGTTAGCTTGGTCTTCTTCTGCTGCACAGACCCACACTGTCTCATGTGGGAAGTGAGCAAACGGTACAACTTGAGATGGGAGGTGCATAAGCAGATGAGACCTTAAAAGCTTAATATGAAAAAGGGATACTAAATACCACAATAAAATTTAAAATGTGATTATTTATAGACACAATGTTTTAAATGTGTAGACTTAAATAAAACCATGTCAACATGACTGCCACTATTTGTTCCCTTTTGCTTTCTAATGTGGCCACGGGGGAATTTAACCCCCTCCCTCACATACAGACCCCCACACTGCCGCCTGTTACAAAAGCTAGTTTGACTGGATTTAAAATCACACTGGAAACACCTTGCGGTGTGTCAATGAAGTATTTCCAGAAGGTTTAAAGGAAGAGGGGAGACCCACCCTGAGTGTGGGTGGGGGTCCTTGAGAGAAGAAAGTGATTCATCTCTCTGCTTGCCAAGGGTAAACGTAATCTAAGCAGCTGCTTCGCACGCCGCCATGCTTCTCCTACCATGACGTTCTGCACTCTCAAACTGTGAGCCAAAGAAACCCGGCCTTCCTCAGACTGCTTTGCTGGGTATTTTGTCATAGCAGTGACTGAATGAAGCTACCTGTTTTATTGTGTGTTCTGTCCCTGGACAGTAATTGGTATAGAGACTCACAGCAGAAGTCAGCCTAAGATGCAGGTTTGAGCCCCCTGCAGTGAAGTGTTTGCTGGGAGGGGACACAGGACTGCAAAGCAGGCCAAGGTACCTGCTGGCTGTGCCCAGACCTGAAGGTGGCCTTGGCTACGCAACTTTTACAACAGCTGGTCCAAATATGGTTTGGGAGGTTCTTCTAGTGATGATATTTTTAGGCTTTGGCAATTCCTAAAAGCTAGTAACTCAGAGGTGAATATGAATTAAACATCCCCCACACACACACACACACACACCTCATATTCATTCAGGTTTTGTAGCACCAAATGCTGCCAGCTTCTCTCTGAGGCTTTCTGAAGAGACTGCAATAAATGACAAGAATGACCATGTTTATGGTGCACAGACAGGGCTCCCCTAGAGCAAGAGAGATGTTGTGTGCTCTATGGACCGAAGTCTCAGATGACAAGATTACAGTAGCAGGAAGAGCTTAAGTGTTCTTTAACGACCACACAAATTATTGCTGAAAGATAGGGACTAACCACCCTGCACAGGGCATAAAGCAGTGCCCTTCACCTTAGGCTCTTTCCTGCTTCTCATCGTCAAAAACATTTCCTTATCTGGGAAAACCGTCCCACATCTTCTGGGTAAATTACATAGGTTCATATTATCTCTCTCCCTTTCTCTCTCTTCCCCCCTCTTAAAAAACAAAACATAATGCCAGTCCCTTTATCTTTTTTTTCTGGATAAGGCTAAACAATTGTATTTAGATAATGTAAACAACAATTAGGGTGAAAGTTTCAGCAGAATATCAGATAAACAGCATTCACGCCACATAAGTATTCTACAAAAACACATACTTGGGTAAACACATGGAAACAAATGTGGAATTAAGACAATGTCTTAATATATGAGCCACAAGATGGAAAGAAGCAAGGGCACTTGTCATAAAGATCTCTAGAATTCCAAACACTGTCCTGTAGAAGAAATATAATTTATATCTCCATTTCTGCAGAACATTCCTGTGTATCTATCCAGTGCATCTGACCAGGCGGAAGTGCGCTCATGTGCCAATGCCACGTCTCTGGAGAGGAAGCCTTTGCCTTATCTACTTGGTCCCATGTTCTTCCTAATGCTTCCTGCAGCTGAGCAGCTCACTGGCCACTGCTCAGCCCAGCCTGCACTGGAGGTAACTAAAGCAGCAGCTGGTGAGGAGGAGGAAGAGGAGGAGGAGGAGAGATGCAGGCTGGATTCATGTAGTAAGTTCACCTATGTGTCACACCAGGGCGATTTATGTTATTGTTAACTGTGAAGCTAACAGTTTGGCAAATGCGACTGAAACAAATGGCGCATGTTTTCACCCTTCTGTAACTTCTGGGGAACTTATTTCAGAAAGTGAGAAAGAGGTTCAGTCAGGATAAACCTCCACCTTCATTTCTTAGGCTCACAACTGACAGACAACTGCTAACTCATGACTTACAGTGAGTCTCCACAGGTTTATTGTGCATGATCACATTTTATTTGGAGATAGAAAAAGCAGCCCTACATTTCTTTCTAGCTGCCATTAGCTGCAGAACCACATTTGACAAAACACTAAGAGAAGCAGTTTTAAAAAAAAAAAAAAAAAAAAAAAAAAAAAGTTTTATCAGCTTTCTATTAGGGCTGTGCAATTTATTCCTTTATTTTTTTCTTATTCTACCTCATTCCCCCCACTATTTCACTATCTGAGCAGCACGGAGAGGGAGGGCTTGGGGGCAGGGCACAGGATATGTGGAAACTATAAAGCATAGTAATCTGCCTGATTTTTCAGTGAATTCTTTCATCATCTTTGGGCAGTAACAGGAAGGATATGGCTCCTTTCAGATTCAAATGAGGCAAATGGGGCCCAGGGACAAACAACATAAAGCATAAATTATTGGGCAGCCAGAGAGCCCCAGAACTGCTCTCTCAGGTAGGATGTTTATTTCATCCTAGGGCCTAGTCTCTACTAAACATCAGATTTCTGGGTCCTGTCTATTTAAAATAACAACCACCGAACAATAATCAACCAAACAATGTAGGTATTGGCTAACTAGACAGCACTACTCTTTGAAGCGAATTCTGAGTTTTGGTGTTGAGAAGTTAAGTATTTCTAACATCTAAACATGTTTTAAATTGTGTGGCACAATCTTTAAAAACACAAAAGACACCCTTCGAATTATTTCTGAAATTTGAATAGTAAAAGAACATTCACAGTACCTTCTTCCCAAATGTATGTTCATAAGCACCAAAAACCAAGGAGATACATCTATAATGTGTTGGACAACAACAAAAATATCTAAAATATTAAAAAAAAAACTAACAACGAAAATCTAAAAACACTAAAGGAAAACCATGGAAGAAACTCAGGAGTGGTATTAGTCAATTTTTAATAGCAAAATTAGGGATCAATTTTATTATTTTGAGTGGAAATTTGTGATATTAGCAAACTACTTGTCCTTGGGTCAATCTTGTCTCTCCAACTACCCTCCCATAACCAACATCTTACTGATCTATCTCCTCATCCATCCATAAATCCATCCAGTGTAGCCCATCTTACTGCTGGTAAGTCAAAACGGTGAACAAACAGTCATCCTACCCCAGAGCAGCTTTTGATGAAAGAAACATATAAATAATTATACGCAAACACTGCCACTTGGAAGCTGTGAGAGGAGCTAAGGAAGGAAGGGAGGGAGGGAGGGAGGGAGGAAGGGAGGAAGGGAGGAAGGAAGGAAGGAAGGAAGGAAGGAAGGAAGGAAGGAAGGTAGGTAGGTCTCCCAAGGAAGAGATGAAGCAAGGCTCCATGGAGGAGAAATACTTGGTTTGCTGCTAAGGAACAAGAATTCTACATCTAGAAGTAGGTGGGGAGTCCCGGCGCAGGCTTCAGGGGACTTGGGAGATGGGGAGGAAGTAGGTGGGGAGTCCCGGGGCAGGCTTCAGGGGACCTGGGAGATGGGGAGGAAGTAGGTGGGGAGTCCCGGGGCAGGCTTCAGGGGACCTGGGAGATGGGGAGGAAGTAGGTGGGGAGTCCCGGGGCAGGCTTCAGGGGACCTGGGAGATGGGGAGGAAGTAGGTGGGGAGTCCCGGGGCAG
>PVIH01015062.1:0-51096 GCA_004025045.1 Sigmodon hispidus
AGTCATCAGGAATTACTCGATTCTGTGCTGACCATGAGTTCAAGGATTGCCTCACAAAAGATGAGTGTACACCATAGTTCACTATGGCTTCCTTTATTGTCTTTAAATCCTTCATGGGTATAGGTTCATAATTGTATGCCACATTGTCAGAAGCCCTTCCACGTGGTTGTGGTTTTTTGGCCTCTGCCACAACTGGGAATAGAGTTGGAGGAATGGGGGGTAGTCCCCTCATGGTAACCACTCTAGGTAAAGAACCTTCCCTGCAGTAGCACCATTTAAGAGGGAGCTTTGGGTTATCTTGAGTAGGTGTTGCCTCAAGATCCTTTTCTAAAACCTCCAAGCAAGCCTCATAATCTTGTAACCTAGTGGTAATGGTCTTTTCCAGTGTTTTATAGTCTTCTATAAATGATCTCTTCAACAATTTCATAGAGTGGGAAATCCTCCCTGTCTCCACATCTACCTGTTCTACTATCTTCTGTTCAAATTTCCTGGAGTTTCCATCCATTATCCTAAAATTTTCATCCATTTTTTTTTAAAGTTTTCATCCAATTTCCTAAAATTTTCAGCAATATGAGCTCTAAATTCCTCTGTGATCAATGTAGACCTCTCTTCTATGGAAACAATGAGTTTCTGGAGTGTCTTAATATGTTCATCCACGCCAGACATCTTAGCCTCATACTCTCTATGTTGAGATGCCTTAAAATAGGTAAGTATGAAATATATTATTATACAAAAAAGGAAAAGGACTCCTGGGTGGAGATAACCTCCAAATGTGTAATCCTGGAAATAATCCTCTATAACCATTGTGACAAAGTGAGAAAAATTCTGAACATTTATCTGGTAAGATATTGTAGAAAGGAAAAAAAATATGTAGAAAAGAAAAGGAAGAAAAAAAATATACTCAGATGTAATGAGAACTTACGGCCAGCAGATGTCGCAGTCGTGATCAGTAGCGGCAGCAATGGTGCGGGAAACGAGGTTGCAATTCAGCTGGGAGGGTCTTTCTCAGATCTTTCAACAAATCCTAACAGGTGTGGTGCTCTACTAGAACAGGTCAATCCATCTCTCAGGAGGTCTGCCGCATGCAGATTCGTTCCTGGTTGCGTACAGGAGGCTCGTGTGAGGCTGGTAACCAAAGTCGTTCAGACCGGCTCCGTGGGCGGATGACCCGGTGGGTTTGTGGAATTAACCCCACGTTCAGGTGCCAATTACTGTGGCAAAAACCCGCCATGAGATATGTTTTAAATGGGGTTTATTTTGTAAAAATCACTTACAAAACAGAGCCGGCTTTAAGAGAAAATGAAAGGATAAGTTTGCAGCACGATGGAGCCTTTCTAAGGAAAATTACTCATCCCCACACCGTACGTCCGAACTCCTGCGCAGCTGGGCCAAACTGTGTACCCGGTTGGGAACTCTTGCGAGAGAATGATGGCTTCCTGTCCTGGTCCTCTCCCTCGAAGGTCTACTTCCGGAATTCTTTCCAGTTAACCACGCCCTGCTCATCTCCAGTCCTATGATGCAGTCATTCACATATATAGTTCCTGATTACCTGCTACAAGTTTCCTTATTTCCTGCCATCTACTCCTTCTAGGTGAGTTTGCTTCTAATTGTTCTTAGGCTTTCAGCTGAGCTGTTAGGTCTCTAGTGTTGGATTTCTCTAGGTTTTTCATATAGGCATCTAGCACTATGAATTTTCCTCTTAAGACTGCTTTCATTGTGTCCCACAAGTTTGAATACTTTGTAGATTCATTTTCAATGAATTCTAGGAAGACTTTGATTTGTTTCTTATTTTCTTCCTTGATCCAGAGATGCTTCAGCTGAGTGATGTTTAGTTTCCATGAGTTGGTATGTTTTCTTTCGGTTTTGATGTTGTTGAACTCTAACTTTAGGCCCTGGTGGTCCAATATGTTACAATGGATTATTTCTATTTTTTTGTATCTGTTGATATTTGCTTTATAACCAATTATGTGGTCAATTTTGGAGAAAGTTCCATGAGGAGCTGAAAAATATGTATATTCCTTTGCTTTTGGGTGAACGCTTCTATAGATATCTATTAAATCCATTTGCATCATAACCTCTTTTAGACTCCTTATTTCTCTGTTGAGACTCTGTCTGTTTGATCTATCCAGGGTTAAAAGTGGGGTATTGAAGTCTCCCACTAGTAGGGTGTAAGAATTGATGTGGGATTCGAGCTTTGGCAGTGTTTCTTTTACATAAGTAGGTGCCCTTATATTAGGGGCATAAATATTTAAGATTGAAATCTCCTCTTGACCAATTTTTCCTGTGATGAATAAGTAGTGACCATCTTGGTCCCTTTTAATTGCTTTTAGCTTAAAGTCTACTTTGTTAGATATTCGGACTGCAACCTCTGCTTGTTTTTTAGGACCGTTTGACTGGAAAATCTTTTCCCAACCCTTTATACTAAGCCTGTATCTGTCTTTGCGGTTGAGGTGTGTTTCCTGCAGGCAACACAAGGATGGGTTCTGTTGTTGTACCCATCTTGTTAGTGTGTGATGTTTTATACGAGAGTTGAGACCATTGATATTAAGGGAAATTAGTGAACATTGATTCATATTTCCTGTCATTTTGGGTGTTAAGTTGTTTGTATTTCCTTTCTCTAGGGTATTCTTCTGTGGAATTATTGATTGTTTGTGATTTCATGGGTGTATCTGGGGTCCTTATGTTGGAGTTTTCCTTCTAATACTCTCCGTAGTGCTGGATTGGTAGACAGATATTCTTTCAGTCTGACTTTGTCCTGAAATACCTTGTTTACTCCATCTATGGTGATTGATAATTTTGCAGGGTATTGTATTCTAATTTTGCAGCCATACTCTTTTAGCATCTGTATAACTTCTGACCAAGCCCTTCTAGCTTTCATCATTTCCATTGAATAGTCAGGTGTTATTCTGATGGGTCTGCCTTTTTATGTGAGTTGGCCCTTTTCTTTTGCAGCTCTTAAAATTTTTTCTTTGTTCTGTATGTTTTGTGGCTTGATTATAATGTGGCATGCTGACGTTTTTTGGGATCATATCTATTTGGTGTTCTGTAAGCTTCTTGTATCTTTATAAGCATTTACTTCTTCAGGTTAGGGAAGTTTTCTTCTATGATTTTATTGAAAACATTATCTGTGCCTTTCATCTGGTATTCTTCTCCTTCTTCTATTCCTATTATTCTCAAATTAGGTCTTTTCATGTTGTCCCAGATTTCCTGAACATTTTGTGTTATGGCTTTTTTAGTTTTACTATTTTCTTTGTCTGATATATCTATTTGAGCTACTGAGTCTTCCACTTCAGAGATTCTATCTTCCATCTCTTGAACTCTGTTTGTTATGCTTGTATCTGTGGTTCCAGCTTTTTTCTTCAGATTTTCTATTTCCATCTTTGCCTCATTTTGTGCCTTTTTTATTGCTTCCATTTCAGCGTTTATTTCAGCTTTTAGTTCCTGGCATGTCTCTTTCATAGATTTTTTTTATCTCTTCCAGTTTTTTGTTTGTATTTTCTTCTATTTCTTTAAGGCTATTTTTCATATCTTCTTTGAGAGCTTCAATGATCATCAAAAAGGAATTTTTGATGTTGCTTCCTTTTGTTTCCTCTTCATTGCACAGTTCAGGTCTTGTATTTGTAAGATCACCACTCTCTTCTGCAGTTACCATGTTGTTCTTTGTATTATTATGTAATTTTTTTGCACTGACATTTGCCCATGGCTTCAGTGGTTCACGATTAGATGGCTCGTGGTCAGTTGTGGCACTTGGGTTTGTGTGCCTCCTGTCACCTCTCTGGGCAGGGTCTGAATCTGCCCTTCAGAGACCCCAGAAGCTATCTGTTCGCTCAGTTCGAGGTTGAGGTGGGTAGCCATGCAAATTCCCTCAGTAGCAGCTGTGGGTATGGTGACAGGCTGACTTTTTCTGCCCCTGCTACAGAGTTTCCTGGGACTTACTCTACAGACAGCACTCGGTCCTGGGGATATTGTAGATTTTATCCTTGATTGACTGATTGATTGGTTTACTGTGTGCTCCTTTGCAGAGTTTCTTGTTTGGCTTATATCCAATTAAAATCTGCAATTCTTTTTTTCCTTTTTTAAAAGTTTATTTATTTATTTATTTATTAAGGATTTATTATTTATTAAGGATTAAACAAAATTGTCAAATTCTGATTTTTATTTTGTATTTATCAAGAAAAACAGTAAATTGAATTTAAAATGCTGATAAGTTAACAATAACTATAAAGAAAATAAAAATCATAAGCATGACTTATCAAGGGTGATAATGCAAATAATTTGCTACACATAAAATTACTTTGTGTTCAGCTTTCCCTCTAGATTTTTTTTCTTATCCCTCTATATCCCAATTCAAGGTCCCTTCCCCCACCTGGCAAATCAGGTCATTTTTTTTCTTCTC
This sequence comes from Sigmodon hispidus, assembly GCA_004025045.1. Classification (NCBI taxonomy): domain Eukaryota; kingdom Metazoa; phylum Chordata; class Mammalia; order Rodentia; family Cricetidae; genus Sigmodon; species Sigmodon hispidus. The sequence goes on from PVIH01015062.1 coordinate 4,397, forward strand.
CAAAACTCCCCATCCCCTCCCTGGGGAGGCAGCAGGCAGTCCCATGGTACCACTGACCCAATAATGCTTAGTTCAGTCTCCACTCCTGGCATAGCCAGTTTTGTCCCCCCTCCCTCAAGAGTGAGTCAGGTGTTCCTATAGTTGGAGTGGGATTCCAAGGGTCAGTCCAGGGTGTTTCTGATCCCAAGCTGTTCAGTGGTTGTGGATTGCAGCTTGGGCATGCTTGGCTTTTTTCTCGTTAGTTTGTTTAGAGACCACTAATGAGTGAGTACATCCCCTGCTTATCTTTCTGGGTTTGTGATACCTCGCTCAGGAGGATATTCTCCAAATCCATCCATTTGCCTGCAAATTTTACGATATCATTTTTTCTTACTGCTAAGTAGTATTCCAATTGGCACAGGCAGCCACATCCTAAATATAACACTGGTGGCATAGACACTAAGATCAATAATCAATAAGTGGGATCTCCTGAAGCTAAGAAGCTTCTGTAAAGCCAAGGACACTGTCAATAGGACAAAATGACAGCCTACAGAATGAGAAAAGATTTTCACCAACCCTACAAATGATAGAGGACTGATCTCTAAGATATATAAAGAGCTCAAGAATCTAGAGCCCAAAACCTTAAATAACCCAATCAAAAAATGGGTTATAGATCTAAAAAGGGAATTCTCAACAGAGGAATTACAAATGGCTGAAAGGCACCTGAAAAAGTGCTCATCATCTTTAGCCATCAGAGAAATGCAAATCAAAACAAGTTTGAGATACCACCTAACACCTGTTAGATTGGCTAAGGTAAAAGGCACAGGTGACAGCCTATGTTGGAGAGGATATGGAGCAAGGGGAACACTCCTCCATTGTTGGTGGGAGTGTAAGCTTGTTCAGCCACTTTGGAATGCAATATGGCTGTTTCTCAGAAAATTGAGAATCAGTCTCCCCAAGGACCCAGCAATACCACTTCTGGGTATATACCCTAAAGAGGCACATTCACACTCCAAAGATAATAGCTCAACTATGTTCATAGCAGCATTATTTGTAATAGCAAGAACCTGGAAACAACCTAGATGTCCCTCAACTGAAGAATGGATTAACAAACTGTGGTACATCTACACAATGGAATAAAATTTGCACTTGTGACTAAGATGTCTAATTGATGACCTTTCGTTATTAGATAAATTGATTTTTATTAAACTATGCGGATCAATTGACAAGATAAAGTGCTTATAATTTGGTGATTCAGAAAAATCATACCAACTTTTGCAAAGAGGACTTTGGTGACTTTGTAGATTATTATAACATTTTCCAAAATGGTGTTGCATGCTGTGGTCAGTCACAGAGTAGCCTTGACCATATGACCAGTACCAGTAATATTCAAGTGATACGTTAGGTTGAATAAGGATCAATGAAAAGAAGTATTTTTAGTTGTTGATTTTTTCAGACAGAGTCTCACTATGTAGCCTTACCTTGTCTATGCTAGAATCAAACTCACAGTGATCTCCTCCCTCTGTCACCCAAGTGCTTGGATTAAAGTCATGAACCTTCAAACCTGGCTGGCTAACTGTTTTAGTGGTTAAATAAGAAAGTTCCCCACTGGATCATATGTTTGAATACTTGGTCATAGTTGGAAGAACTATTTTTGAAAAATTAGGAGATGTGGCTTTACTGAAAGAAAGAATAAAAGGGATGGGCTTTGTACTTTCAAGACTATTGCTATCACTAGTAATTTTCCCTCTGTTTCCCACTTGCAGATCAAGATGTAACATGTCACCTATTTCTGTGACCAAAGAGTGAAGTACAATTAAATACTTTAACTGCTCAAAGGCTAAGTCAAGTTAAAGGCTTTTTTTATAAGTTGCCTTGGTATGATGCTTCATTATAGCAATAAAAAAGTATCTAACATAATGGTTGATATCAAGGAGTGGGCCATTGCTTTCATAGACCTGACCATAGGGTTAAATGTGAAAATTTTTGAGGTTTCAGAGCGGGAAAATAGATGAACACTATAATCAAGAGCTATGCAGACTATGGAGATTCAGCCCAAGAGGTTTCAGAGTGAAAAGTATTTGCAGCTGGGTTAAGGACAATTCTTGTAATAGTTTGAAAAATAGTGTGCTACTTTTTGTCTTGTCCTATGAATTTCTCTGTGGCTAAATTTAAAAGCAATATACTAACTTATTTGATAAAAGAGTTTTCAAGACAACTTAATATTGAATCTGTTGTGTGATTATTAGTCTTATATTTTTGGTTGTGAGCCTAGCCTTTAACTGCTGAGCCATCTCTCCAGCCTGTGATTATTAGTCTTATGTAGGCAGGTCTATAATAAAAAAGAGCAAATAGACAAAAAAGAAATACAAAGTTTATAGCCTAAAAACAAAAAACAAAAAACAAAAAAACATCGAAAAATTTATTACTTAAGGCAAAAGTTGTACTGAAAGATGTAAAAAGTTCAGGGTTAGGGTTAGCTAACTTGGGTGGATATTCTTTGAAAGCAATGTCAGTTAAAGTTAAACATGGTGACACAGACAGACAAGGATCATAATTTTTGAGGTCCACTTACGCAACATAATGAGTTCAAGATCATGTTTTTGTTTTGTTTCTTTTTTATTAATTAATTTATTTTTTTAAGGATTAAATACAATTGGCAAATTATTAACCAAATTAAACAAAAAAGGGAAGGCCTATTTCAATAAAACTAGAAATTGAAAGACAAACATTATAACAGGTATGAATAAAATTCCAGAAAATCATAATGACATGCATTATAAATTTGTTTCAATAAATTGAAGATTATGAAAAAAACTTGTGAGTTTTTAGATAGCAAAGTTAAACCTAAATTCAATGAATGATTTTAACAAATGCATACTTTGTAACCTAGTTGAAATACTAATAAAATACTCCATACTAAAAATAAAAAGCAGCAATAACAGGAACAAATATAAGAAAATATGGACTTACTACAGAATTCTACTATAACTTAAAAACTAAGACAAATACATATCGTATAATTTCATAAAACTTAAGAACATAAGCAAAGCCTTAAAAAGTTACAAAGCCAGTGAAACCATTAGATTAATCATAGTATTTTTTTTCTTTTTTATATATATTTATTATTTGGTGTTTTTACATCATGCACCCCATCAAATGCAGATAAAGGTCATCTTAAAATATACATCAAAACTCTATTTTGAGCTAAAAGAGAGATGTAGCTCCATAATAGCATACTTGACTAGCTTGGGCATGAACTTCAGCAACACACAAACACAGAGATGTATTTTTCTCTTCAACCCCTTCTCCATTTTATGTAAGTTGGCAATTCATTGAATTTAGGTTTAATTTTGCTATGTAAAAACTCACCAGTTTTTTCAGATTCTTCAATTTATTGAAACAAATTTGTAATGTATGTCCTTATGATTTTCTGGAATTTCATTTATATCTGTTACAAAGTTTGCATTTCAATTTCTAGTTTTATTGAAGTGATGTCTTCCCTTTTTTGTTTAATTTGGTTAAGAATTTGCCAGTCATATTTTATTCTTAAAAAAATAAGAAAAAAATAAAAATAAAAGAAATGGGTGGCTTTTTTGGCACTCATACAATTTTATGTATCCAAAAGTAATAATGTGGGGTACATTTTCCTGATAATGACCCTGTGCCCTACATCAAACTGTCACAGTCTCTATGAGCTTTGAATCTTTAGGTTTTATTATTTTGCTTTCTGATGGACTGAGAATTACAAGTAAATTCAATCACTCACATAAATGGTGCCTAGTCCTAAGTTTTTTTCTTCTATCTCTAGAAAAATCAACAATATTTTGCTCTGCTTCATTCCATGCTACTGCAAGTGCCACTTCAATGTCGATTCTAGTCTTTACTTTCTAATTTCATTCCATCAACCTCTCTTCATGTCCTAGTTAATTTCCATTTTTCTGCCTCTTTCTGTGACTTCATCTTATTGTGGGATTGTGGAAGTGATTGGGGTGTGTATGCCTAGTGACTTTGTCCTAGTCTCTGCAATGGGCAAATAGCCAACAGAAGCAGCCAGTTCCACCCAGATTTCTCATTTTTAAAATGAGACAGATAAGATGATATGTGCCAGATTATTTATCCTATAACTTCTATATACCCATATATATTTCTATGTGTTCTGTCTCTCTTGTCATGCTTTTATGCGTTCATTTCCTAGAAGCTCTAACCTCAATACTTTCCTCTGGAAAAAATTCTGTTCAACTATCCAATAGTAATATATATTCAAGCTCTTTAAAAGAATTCTTTAAAAAAAATAAGATATAGCCTACCACCCTATTTATTCATGGTTCCCACACAGTTAGCTAAATATCCTGGTATGAATTTCTAAAAGTTCCAGGAAGGAATTTTCTTGATAGACATAACTGCCCCAATACTGACTCAGCATTCATTATGCAGCCTTATATACAACCACGACTCTTCATTGGAGAATTTGAAAACACCCTGATTTAGCTCTGGAAGTACAACTTAATATAGATTGCAGTCTGTGATGCAAGCTATCACCAGAAGGGAATAAACAACCTTAGTCAGTCAAGTAACTATGTGAAAAAATAAAGATTATAAATGCCTTTGTCAGTCTTATCAAAGAAACATCACATTTCTCTTTCTGAGCACAAGGAACCTCCAAAATTAGAACTCAGCTTGTGAATAAATGTGTTTTCTTATATAGAGGAGAAGAGTAATGAGTAGGAGATGGTGATATTTCTTTGGCAAGTAGTAGTTTGTGGAGACAAACAAGATTGAGCTACAAAGACATCATTTACAATATTTGCTGAAAATAAACTGTAAAGTCTTACCTGTTTTTCTTCTCTATGCTTTTGATTTTTTTTGAGGCAGGATCTTAAAATACATGTGAAGATTATGATGAAATTTTTTATTAATTATTTAGTAATATTGAGAAAAAGCAGTCTTTGGGAAATAACTATTTAAAACAACTAAAACAGAAGTAATTCATCAAGACTTTCTACCAATCACTTTTTTTTTTCTGATGTTATGAAAGCAATGGAGTACACTAAGGAGTTTTATATATTATTATATTATATCATATCATATTATATTATGTCATGTTATGATAAATTCCGTACAGATGTAAATTGTAAGTTATCTAAAATATAAACAATTTTTGATTTGAATCAAAGTGTTGCTGGCCTCCATAGATGTACTTGAGGATGACCTTGCAATGCTGATCAGGTTTGCTTTATGGATTTCTAGGGATCAAATTCAGGACTTCATGCATATTGGGCAAGCTCTCTGCATTTTGAATGCATAAGAAAAACTTTTCATATTTTATTATGAATAGAGTAAGTAGCTATGCATAGAAGCTCATGCCTGTATTCCTGTCGCTTAGGAGGCAGAGGTAGCAGGATTTCTATGTTTTCAAGTGTTTGAGTTAGGGTTTCTCTTGGTGTGATGAAACACCATGACCAAAAAGGAAATCTAGGAGAATGGGGTTTATTTGGCTTACATTTTCACATTGCTGTTCATCGCTGAAGGCAGTCAAGACAGGAGCTCAAAGAGAGCAGAATTTTGGAGGCAGGAGCTGGTGCTGAAGCCTGGAGTGCTATCAGTTAGTGGCTTGCTTCCCCTGGCTTGCTCTTGAGATTCCCTGGTCTGTAACCTGACCCCTCCACTTGATTTCAGCTGCTGTTAAATTGGGCCATTAACAACATTTTGATCCTGTTGTGGATAGTAGTCATGATTTGGGACTCATGGGTGAATCACTTTCTGTTCTAGAGCAGAGCAATGAAGTAGGTTGTGACCTTAGGGTGTGGCATTCTACCCAGTAGTATTTTTCCCAACCAGGAGCAGAGCCCCCTGCTGATTAAACCTTGAACAACCCAAACATTAATCTCAGTTCTAACAAGCTCTCAAAAATATTGATGACTGATAAAAGTTCTCAGTCAACATTGCTAGACTGGGCTTAAATGTATATGCTGTCATCCCTGGCCTTTTATGTGAATTCTTGGGATCTTAATCTAGTTCTTCTTTCTTCCACAGGAAAGATATTACTCACAGAGCCAGACAGTGAGAACGGCATACAGCACAGAGGTCACTCTAATGCAAAAGAGATCATTTTTACAAAGATGTGTTGGTTCTTTGATCCAGAACTCATCAGCTTCTAGAACGCTGAAAAAAATAAACTTGAGCTGTATAAGCCAGACTCCTGTGATATTTCATTACACAATCTGAGCAGGTGACTATAGTAGCTCCAACATCCCACTCTAACTGCCAGACCTGTATTGGTGGAGAACAGACTTAGATGTCTTGCCTGAGCCCCAACTAAGTGTTTAGTCCCAAGTTTACAAGTTCTGACTGACCATCAGACAACTATAAACAGAGTCTACATTCCCTTTAACTTGTACCTTTGCATGAAATACTTACCTAAGTGTCTTATTTGTCACTGTTCACCTTGTCACCTAAGCAAGAAGATGAGAATTTCTCTTTCTTTATAAGTCAGATGCCTGCTTTCTTTTCTCTTCAAGGTAAAAATCCATCTTTGTACCTATTTATCTCTATAATGATATTCAAGACCTGGCAGTTCATAGGCACTTGAAAGTGAATAAATGAGTAATTGGGACAGTGTCATTGTTCACTGCAGACTTTAAGCCAGCCACAGTGACTCAGATGCCTGTTTCTGAAAGTAAATGGAAGCAAATTATGGAAGAAGGAAGCTCTTCCATAACATTCACCAGTCACTGTTGTTTTTGTCTAAACTTACACCAGGGATTCAAGTTCTACCAATCTTCTAATATGAACTTTTAAATGCACACATTTGTCTCTAGCTTTGGATTTCCTTCTGTATTTGAACACTTGGACTCAGATGGGTGATTCTGTTTTCATACATTGTGAAGTCTTTAGGAGGGAGAGCCTTGCTGGAGGAAGTACATCACTGTATGGACTTTAACAGTTTATTACCTTAACCACCTTCCAGTTTACTATAAGAGTCAGAAACCCAGTTGTTTGTATACTCAGGAATCCTATAAAATACTAAACTGGAAGCTATAATACATATTTAATATATATAGACTCATGCAGACTATGTGAACACTGCTTTAGTCTCTGTGAGTTCACATGAGCTTTGCTTATGTTTATTTAGGGGGCCTGTCTTCTTGGGGTTCTCTATCCACTCTGGCTCTTGCATTCTTTCTGCTTTCTCTTCTGTGAGGTTCCTTGAATTCTGGGTGTGGGGTTTGATAGAAACACCCCACTTACACTGAGTACTGCAAGGTCTCTCTGGGTATTGTCTGACAGTGGGTCTTTGTATTTGTTCCCATAAACTGCAGGAGTACTGCAGAGTATTATTAGGAGTCAATTTAGCCATGATGGACTCTTACCTCTTTGAAACCATAAGCACAAGCAAAAATACTCTTATATAAGTTGCTTTTGGTCATGGTGTTTTATCACAATAGAACAGTAACCAATATGCTACGTTCTAGTTTTACTTCTATTCTTTCTAATAATTTTAATTTCTCCAATTTAAACGTTAGTCTTTTTAAGAGTGTTACTATGCAATCCAAATACTAGCTTTATCAGTTCTTCACAACCTGTATGGAAACTACAATTTTAGTACTGTTGTGCAAGACTCTGATCAGTACCAGGCCTTGAAGTAAACCAGTATGGGCTCATATGTAAGTTAGCAGCCTGGCCCTGGCTCTCCTGGATCTATGTCTGTAGACCAAGTTGGCCTGGAACTTGCAGAGATACCTATACCTTCCCAAGTGTTGGGATTAAAGATGTGTTGCCACCACTGCCTGGCTTTGTTTGTTTTTGTTTGTTTGCTTGCTTTTCAGAGACACTGTTTTTCTGTTATTATAGCCCTGGCTGTAAAGGACTCCTGATATGTGGACCAGGCTGGCCTTGACCTCAAAAAGTCAATGTCTGTGTCTGCCTCTCAAGTGCTGAAATTAAAAGGTTTGAGCCTTGATTGTATCTTTCAATTAATAATAAATAAATACATAGATAAAATTAACAAATAAATATAATTACTTTGAGCTTTAAGCATTCTCCATAAAACATCAGTACCATAATAATCTTACATTAATATCATAAGAAAGCATTTACCCCTATTTCACCCAGAAAGAAAACTAAAGCTATGGGACATAGCTTTAGCAAGTGATGAAGCATGACTGGAAATCAAGTCAATGTCTTATAAACATGTTTCAAAATACAACATGGGTTTTGCCAATTATCAAATTCTAGGTGAAATGGGAACATTAGAGGTATAATATGCATGTTCCTCAGAGTAGACCCTGTCAAAGTTGTGAAAGTGCATTTAAAACAGACACACACACTGAATCTAGGAGCAAAGAGAATCGCAATCCTGCGAGGTCATGTAGAATACAATTTTTTTTTTCTTCAGAGAAACGGGATTAAAAGTGACTGTTTCTGTCATACTTCAGAAGTGATTTAAAAAGCTTAATCACCCTTAGGCACAGGGTAGTGCTTCCCTTAATGTTTTTCCAGAGAAATGTCATGGGCCGAGTCTTCTGTCCTAAGTGCAGCCATGGAGCACATAAAATAATTTGCTTGCCATAAAAAGCATTGGTTTGTAATTGCAAATGTAATGGATTAACCAAATGCCACACGAGTGACTCTTAAGAACTTCATTTAAAATAATAACCTATTTAGGAATAATCACTTAAAGTGTATCTTCTTTAAGCTGCTCCTGGAGGCAAGACACTTAAATTAGTTTAACAAGAGTGTTGTAAAAGGAAAATTTACAAACTGCTTGCTCTAACACTTTCTTTTACAGTTGGTTGTTCTTGAAAATGTATGAGTGTTATTAGGTTAATTTTCTCCTTTATTTTAATAGATTGAATATGAAAAAAGGAAATTTTGTCCTAAGGGAAAAATCCTTCTCTGGTGAGCTAGTAGTGACTTTGCAGGGCAGCTGTGAGGTATGTATGAACAGGGCAAGATTCCAACATAAGCCAGAGAAAATTAAGGGGCAAAGCTGAGGAATGCATTACAGACCTTGAACAAACTTTTTTACTTTTTCTGGGCAATTATTCATTTGGTACCCTTTTCCTGTATGCCTTCACTTGGTTTACTTCTTTAATGCCTTCTTCTACTTCTGTATTTGTGCTTTCTCTTCAAATTTAGGAGTGCACATTAAAGAAGAAGTGGTGTGTGTGTGTGTGTGTGTGTGTGTGTGTGTGTGCTTGCTTAGAGTATTTAGTAAAAAATTCAGACAGTTATAAACCAAACTATATATCAGTCAGATGATTCTGGAAATTTAAAAGTTAATAGTTATGATCTTTTACTTATTTTGTATCTCCTAAATAAAAACTATATTCAGTTGCATATGAACTGTGTGCATGTGGTTAACTATTAGGCTAGGAAAGAATCACAGATGTACAAGCAGTTTCTGTAATTTTGTCACACAGAAATTGCCTGCATTTCATAGCACTTTAATTGTTATTGAAATATTGTTACTCTTACTATCACTCTGAGATTGTTATAGATATCAAATGTATGATATGATCTTCATGCCTGTTCACAAACAGCAACATATTATTATTATAGGTTAATATAAAATCAAATACAGTTATATACTTTTACCTAAAAAATAAATTACGTATGGTTAAAACCTAATATATTATCATTTAAACAGAATAGCGAATACACAGTGTCTCCATAGACCTAAGATTGTCTTGCATGGCATAAGTATCAAGTGAACATGGCCATCCTCCTGCCACTGTGAATCAAATCTGTATGGTTGTTTTATGTCAAAGCACAATAAAGGTGTTAAATATTTAAAATGACTTCAGACTTCATTGATTGAATTTTATCCAATAAATATATCCTCTGAGAAGCTAGAGAAATGACTTAGAGGGCAAAATCTTGTGGAACTATGAGGACATGAGTTCATATTATCAGCACCATCTAAAACTCCAGACACAGTGCTGGTAGATAGATAAAGGTAGATCCTGGGAGATCTGATGTCCATTCAGATCATCAAAATCTGTGAACTTCAGAACAAGCAAGAGTTTCTGTCCCAGAAGGAAAATAGAGATCTGACCTTCATATACACATTCATGGATACATGTACTGCACACATATGTGTGTACATCCAACACACAGATATACTAAACTTTTACTCAGTTATACATATTCTGGAGTATGACTTTATTTGCCTATATAGCTTATCAAATTATTATCAATGACTGGTCTACTGACTAAAAGGAGACCTGAGAAGGAGCATAGACACAAATATAGATACACATTATATTGAGGAAAGGGTCATGAAAAAAATGTGGAAAATAGAGGAATGGAGTACTAGCAAAAGAATCTCTCTCTCTCTCTCTCTCTCTCTATATATATATATATATATATATATATGTATATGTGTGTATGTGTGTGTGTATGTTTATGTCCATCCAGACATCACACATACATTATTTCTATATGAATCCCTAGCAGTCATTTTTTACTTTCTAACTTGAATTAGGAATTAACAGCTCATGAATTAAACACAACTCATGAATGATTGTGCTTTTCAGAATCATTACATAAAGGAAATACTTAATGCATAATAGGAACTGAATTATCTTGATTAATAACCATTAAAAAGTCAATTTACACCAATGGCATTTTATTCTTCATTGGTTAGACTATTCCATGAATTCAAATTTGCCATGCCACACTACACACTGGAAATGAGGTCCATGACCACTGTCTATAGAGAATGATGTCATTGACATGATTTGCCTGGGAAAAGTCACTGAGGAATTCATTTCTCTCAGTAGCATTGTGATAAAATTGGTGTTTCATCTCATAGAGTATTGTGTCATCTCACTATTCCAAAGGTCAAAAGAGTTGCAGAGAATTACTTTTTCCTCATGGAGACCCTTAAATCCAAACATTAAAATCTGAGAAAAACCTGGCAAGAATTTCCCAATGGAAGTTCTTAAGAAAATATCAGTATTCCAAGATATCTAAGATTTACATCAATCTGTTTTCAAACATTTGACATATTTATTGAGTTAAGATACATACTATTAATTACTAGTGTCTGATGACCTTACTATCAGTAAAGAAAAAGCCAGTGTTTCTTGAGGGCAGAATCTAAATGTTTTGAGTTTAGAAAAATAAATGTGCTATGTAGATATGTGTAGTATTTTTTATGTTCAAAAGAAACTTTCCCTGGGATTGTGATACTCATGTTTATGAAACTTGAGTGTAAATTAGAGAATATATATGTATCACATGAAAATTACATAATAGCATTTGTATTTTCATCATGTACTTATTTAGTTTTCAGTGGAAAAATATAAGAACCATTCCTGCTACAGTATTCCACATACTATGTGCTATAAACATGATGAGAAATTACAAGAAAATAGAGTGTGGGGGTGGTTGTTGTTATTGGTTCTTCACAACTTGGGGAATGTTCTCTACATTCCTACAAGGGAAACAACTTCCTCTTTCTCATGAACACACACATACAAGAATTGTCCTCCTGTGCTCAACCATTATAAATTTAGAAGACGGGTAGTATTTAGTATGCTCTATACACATATGGCTCCCGAAAGAAGGAAGGCCATGTATCACCTGCTCAATCCATGGAGTGATAGTGGCTTTTCTGACACAGGTGTGCCGAGACAAGTCCAGCTTAACTTGTAGAACCATTTGCTGAGTGGAAAGACAGAATTCCTGAAAGGAGTAATAGACTATTGGATGCAGTCTGTGTGGCTAAGTAGATACAGAGAGATTAGCACAGGGAAGCAGCTCCAGGTGTAGGCTAGGCAGACTCAGCTGGACACAGTGGAACATGTCAAGGATAGGACCACCAGAGATAGTAAGATAAAGGCACCCAATGCATCCCTTCCTCACCAAGAACACAGTCTCTTCTCAATTGTTACGAGATGGAAGGTCTTAGCACACAAAAGGGGAAAGCAGTGTTCAGGAGAGCCTTGAGAGAACAATACTTTCTTTGAAGGGTTAGTAAGTGCTGTTCTGAACATTGACTTTCAACTCTTACAAGGACGCTTTGAGGGAGTCAAATAGATTCCAAGTAATGTTCCTGTGTACCAGGGCAGACTCCAGTATGGTTTAAGATGAATGTAACTATATTTAGTCCTGAGAAATGAAAAAAGCATGTCTAGCATACTACTAAAAATTCTCAGATTTACAAAGGAGTAGAAATAATGTGCATAAGCATGAAATAAAATTCAACAGCACACACGGTAATAGAAATTATTTTTAAAATATGGTTTCAGATGTAATTATAAATTAGTATTACTTTTATAATGAGGCCCACTCAAGTCATACCATTTAAACACTGTTCTTTTTCTTGTGGCTCCATTCTTTTATTATATCCTACTTGGCTTGGTTTGTTTTTCCCATAGTTGTTCCTTCTTAGCATCATATACAATAGTACTTTTTAATATTTTAAATATGCATAAAATAGGTAAAATTATTTCTTTGTTTCAATCACTATGCATTTCTCCACTATATTATACACTCAGTGTAAACAGGAATCTTTATCTGTTTTATTAACCTTAGAGCCAGAAGTACTGGTTGGCACACAGTAGGATCTTAAACAGTGTTAAGGGAAGAAGAGCTAATTGTCTAGCTCTCAAATTTGTGGAATTAACACAAGTTTCTGGAGGAAACAGAGAACAGGCAAGCCTTAAGCTTGGCCATATGTTCTTTGGTGTTAACATGACAATATTAAGTTATAGGAGCTCATGACTGCAGCATTTAAATTCTCCTTTCTTTTAAAATGTAAGTTGAAAATCAGTTCATGGAGCTCTCTCATTTCCCTTGTAGCTCACTTGAAGTGCTTTGGTAATGAGAAAACATGTTGATTCAGAAATCACACCATTATAGAAATACTAATGAAATGTAAGTGAATTTCAACAAGAATGGATTTTTAAATATTTCCTCTGCATATTCTTATTTCCTTAAAATAATTTAAGTATATTTGCAATAAAAATAAGAGTGCAGTAACAGTAAAGATTAGTGAAGGAGATACTTGATACCAGTTAAAACAAAGGAAGTCGTAATAAGGCAAAACCATGATAAAAGTATCTTTTAGTATGAAATATCATTCTGAGCTTTCTTTAAGCCGTAACAAATAAAATAATGAATATAAAACAATAGTAAGAGCAAAAGTGAATAATTCTTTTTATGAACAGAATATTTAGCACTTCTAGAATTAAATTTAAAGCAAAATTTTCCACTTTGTTCTTAAGTTAACTTAGTACTATAATATAAAGGACACATTTTTAAGCCAAAGCCTGAAAATATATATTAAAATCAAATGGTTTTTAAAATATCGACTCTAAAGACAGATTTACTGAGAACTGACTAATACAGCTAAACAGTAATTTAAATGACTTTATAATAGACATTCATATAACTTGCTAATGAAATAAACTGGATCAAGCCAGGTTATATTCAGGTCTTCAGTGTTCTTCCTCTCCTCCAAATTCACCCACACCCGGTCTCATCTCTTGCTCTGTAGCACACCACTGCTGTGACCTGCCCATCCTTTCTGCCCCATCATGCAGATAGTCTACTACAGTCTTCCTCATTACTCCATCCCTTTGTTTCAGCCTCAAACTCTCCAGGCATTTTCTAGGAACTTCCCAGCTAGAAGAGTATGGAGCTATCTTCAGATATTCATTTCCCCTTCTCCTCTCCAATCCAGTCCCTCAATCTTATACCTTGCTCTGTATGAGATCACTTGCTGTAGCTTCTATACTCTTTGTCACTACTCCAAATGATCTAAGCATAGAGTGTTGATACATCCTGCTTTATTTTCCTTCTGTGGATACCCTAGGCCTGTTTTTCTAACCCATTCTCAATTCTTAGCATCAGTTTCCAAAAACTAGAAACACATTTTAAGTGGAAACCCATTGACCACATCTAGCAGAATTTCAGAGGCATTCCCTACCATTCAACCCATAGCCACTACACTTTTCTGAGAACCAAAGGAAGCAACAAAAATCAAGAAACAGAAGGACCAATGAACAAAACTATTACCAGATATCAGCACCCAGAATTCCTTAACTCCTGAACCCAAATGCCTAGACACCAGTGTAAAACAAAATCAGTAACACTCAGAACAATATGTCTTCATGAGAATCTAGCAATTCTACTAATGTAGGCCCTGAAAAGTACAACATTAATGAAATACATGACAAGAAGGAAATGCATAAAGCTATTAATAAAATCTATGATAAAACAAATAAACTAGAATAAAATGAATAAAACACCTTAAAACTTACAAGTAGTTGAATTGAAAAGAACTAAGAAATAACTGGAAATAAAAAGTTTTAGAACTTAAGTGCCTCAGAGCACTTATTCTTACTCTTACAGACTCACTGAGAGAACATAACATGTGGAAGAAAGAATCTAAGGCATTGAAGACAAGATAAATTAAGCAATATCTCTGTCAAAGAAAATGGTAAATCCAGAAAAAAAAGCCAAGCACAAAATATCCAGGATATGCTTGGACACAAAGCAAGTCTCAACTGATATAAAAAAAATTGAAATACCACACAGTATCCTATCTGACTATTACAGAATAAAAGAATCATATCAATAGCAATAGAAACAGCAGAAACTTACAAACTCATGGAAACTTAAAACTTTACTCCTAAAGGAAAAATAGGTCAAGGCAAAAATTAAGAAAGAAATCAAACCCTTTTTAGAATTGAATAAAATTGAAAACACAACACACCCAAGCTTATGGGACACAGTAAAGGTGCCTCTTTAAGGCACTTTTATAGCACTTAGTGCCTACATACAAAATTGGAGAGAGCTCATGCTAGCAACTTAATAGCATACAATAAAGCTCTGGAACAAAAAGAAGAAATAACCGCCCAAAGGAAGATTTGATGGGAAACAAATAAATTCAGTGCTGCTTAAATTGATTAAAAAAAAAACAATACAAGAATCAATGAAAATTATAATTGAAAAAAATCAATAATATTAATAAGCCCCTATCTAAGTTAACTAAAAGGCAGAGAGAAATCAACAAAATTAGAGACAAAAGGGGAATATAACTACAGACACCAAGAAAATTCAGAGAATCATAAGGACATACTTTCAAAACCCATATTTCACCAAATTGGAAAATCTAAAAAAAAGGCATAATTTTCTTGATAGTTATACTTTCCAAAGTTAAACTGAAATCAGATAAGCAATTTATACAAACCTGGTGAAATAGAAGGGCTAACTAAAATCTCCCAACCAAAATAGCCTGGGGACAGATATTTTAAGTGTAGAATTCTACTAGACTTTTAAGAGTTAGCTCTAATATTCTTCAAATTCTTGCACAAAAATACAAACAAGTAAGATCATTGCCCAGGACTTTTTGTGAGGCCATAGTTACCCTCTTCCATAAACCATAAAAAGACCCTACAAGAACAAGAATTACAAACCTATTTTCTTTATAAACATAGATACAAAAATTCAATAAAATACTTGAGGACTAAATCCAAGAACACATAAAAGATCAGACACCATGCCCAAGTAGGCTTTTAAATTATAATTATAGTTAAGAAACAGTAATTTAAAAGCCTTAAATATTTGTTGACGAACAACAAAATTCTTGTTTTTTATAGGTAAACATGGAATTGAATTTTACCTATATTTTCTTTTAAAATTCTATAGAAGTAAGAATGATTTTATTTCACAAATGGTACCCAAAAAAGTCATGTCCCATCTGTTCCTAACCTTTCCTTCTCATATTAGTCACTCCCCTTGGGATAATTTTGTTCTTACATTCATGTTACACACACACACATACACACACACACATCACACACACACACACACTTATATGATATTATATTTTCATATATAATCTAAAAACAACAAATACAAAAAATAGGCATTACTTATCTGAGAATTGCTTGATTTGCTTATTGTGATTATATCCACTTGACCCTGTAATTGTAAGAGTACTAATTTATATGCATATTAATATAATGTAATATAAATGCATATATTACTAATAATTAATTTAGTTTTTATTTTTAAATTATAAAAAGAGACTAATAGCAGAAAGTGTATAATAGATGATAAGACAAGTCTACAAATCAAATCATGGATAGCAAATAGAAGGAAGAGTAATGGCCTTTGCTATGTAGAGGAAGGAGTTGGAGATTCACTGGGCTGATGTGAGCAGGAGTATGTTTCTATGCACTATTGGAAATTTCTCACATCCTTCATTTTTGCCATACTACTGTGTCTATATTTTAATTGTTACTGACCAGAAGACTTCCTTTGTCTTCCTTTTTGAGATATATTTTGGAAAGAATAAAACAGAGGGTGAAGGCATAATAGAGGCCATGATGAGGCCTGCAGCTATATATTAGGAAATTATATAAAGACTTTCTTACTGAAGACAGAAAGAAATTTCAACTTTACATTGCTTCATGAGAAAAATTTTGCAACTATGAGAAAAATAAGCGCCTCAAAAATGAAGGAATTCATTCTAAGAAGCCAGAGATACTCTGATAGCAAAACCAAACTAAAATGTTTTAAAATTCTAGATCTTTACATGCAAATATGCTAAAAAATTAGTGAGTTAATCAAAGGATAAAAAGATAGTAAGTCAGGACCAAGAAGGTTTGTACTTGAAATACAAGTGCCTGTTAGAGTTACTATTGCTGAAATGAAATAACATGTCCAAAAACAGCTTGAAGATGAAAGGAGTTATCTGGCTTATACTTTCACACTATAGTCCATCACTAGAGAAAATCAAGACAGGAACTCAAACAAGGCTGAAACTTGGAGTTGGAGCTGATGCAAAGGCCAGCTGCTCACTGTCATGCTCCTCATGGCTACCCAGCCTGCTTTCTTATAGAACCCAAGACTACCTAAGAGATGGCACAATCCATAATGGGCTGGGCTCTCCCATTTCAATCTCTAATTAAAGAAATGCCTTATAGACTTGCCTATAGCCAGGTCTTATGGAGGGATGTTCTCAACTGAGGTTCGCTCCTTTCAGATAACTCTAGCTTTTTTCAAGTTAACATAAAATTAGCCAGCACACAAGGTTTATTTAATACTTTAATGTCAATCAAGTTAATTCATGAAAAACAAGCAAATGGAAACCACATTATTATCTTAATGTATGTTGAAGTTTCAAAAAACTAAATCCAACATGTCATATAACTCTTAGTGTACTAGCAGAAGACAAGGATTCAGCAAACAGAAGAAAGGATATCAAGGATGACCTATCAAGTGAATGATAGGTGGTAAAAAGCATAAAAGTTTTTTCTATAACATCAAGTAGACTGTGAGACATATGTTTTCTCCAACTCTTGTGAAATATGCTGGTGGCTTTAGCCAAAGTAAAGAAACAAAATAAAGACAAAAACTGGTGTCTACTTTGGAGAACAAGACACACAACTGGCTGTGCACATTGACTGGGTGATTACACATGGATGATTTCCCATAGAATTTTAGGAACTGCAACTTGAACCTATTAGCTAGTGAAGTTGAGAACTGGGTGCACTAATCATTCAGACATTAATTTAAAATTGTAAAGTAGTATTAGAATTATTAAATAATAAAAGAAAGCTCTGATAAATAGGTATGACCTGGAGTTTCCTTATAAGCTATTTGCTCAAATATTCAAAGAAAGCATACATAGATGGAAACAAATTTCATGTCAGATTGGCTAAGTTTAAAGGCACAGATGACAGCTTATGCTGGAGAGGTTGTGGAGCAAGGAGAACACTCCTCCATTGATGGTTGGAGTGTAAACTTGTTCAGCCCCTCTAGAATGTACTATGGTGGTTTCTCAGAAAACTAGGAGTCTATCTCCCCAAATATCCAGCAATGCCACTATTTGGCATACACCCAAAAATCGCACATTCACACCACAAATGCATTAGCTCAACTATGTTCATAGCAGCATTGTTTGTAGTAGCAAGAACCTAGAAAGAACCTAAATGCCCCTCAACTGATGAATGGATTAACAAACTGTGGTACATCTGCACAATGGAGTACTACTCAGCAGTAGGAAAAATGATATCCTAAAACTTGCAGGGACATGGATGGATTTGGAGAATATCCTCCTGAGCAAGACTTGTTAGTGGACTTTAACCAAAAGAATTCTTATTTCATTGAAAGATGATAGGTGAATAAAGTGGTTCAAAACACTCAGACACACAAACACATACAAACACACACACACACACACACACACAACAAAAACAAACAAAACCTGTGGTTTGACTTCAGAAGGTTTGCTTTGCAGGAATTTGTGGTGGCCATAGTGCTTCCATAGGTGTTAGTTGTGACCTACTGTGCTTTCTTCATCTGTAGCTGAGCCTAACCTGGCTTGAGGTACCCTAGATTTCATTTTTTATGCTCCATGTATTTTGGAGAAAAGAAACACTGAGAACAGTTATTGTCATTATGTAAGATGCTCACATAAGAACAAACTATTGTTAAATTTGAAGATGTGTTTATCAAGATATCCTCAATGCTGTATCTTCTTTTAAAAAACTTCAATACAAATGTGTATTTTATATATTAATGGATGTTGATAAACAGATAATAATACTAAAAAAGATAAAATAATCATGAAATGATATTCTGCTGTACATGTAATTCAGTGATTTGTCTATTCATTATCAGGGAGGCTTTCTTAGGTAGCAGATAGGAACAAGTGCAAAGACACAGAGACTGATATTACTCAGAGACTCTAAATGGGATGTATCCATTGGGTCCCTCCCCTTGGAGCTTGGAGAAGAAGGAGAAGAAGTATTGTAGGAGTCAGAGGGGATGGAGGACACAGGAGAGCGTGGCTCACTAAATCAACTAAGCAGAGCACACATGGGCTCATTGAGGTTGAAACAGCAAGCACAAGGCTGCATTGATCTGCACCAGGCCTTCTGAGTATATGTTATAGCTGTTAGGTTGATGTTTTTGTGAGATTCCTATGAGTGGAAGGGATGTATATCTGACTTTCATCTGCTATTGAGACTCCTTATCGCTTATTGGGCTGCCTTTTCCAGTCTGGATATAGGGTTCTCACCTTGTCTTAATGCAACGTATTTTGTCCTGCTTGAGGTCTGATCTTTTCTAAAGAGGAAATGAGGAGGGGGAGAGAGTTGGATCTGGAGTAAAGGTGAGGTCAGAGCTAGGAGAAGTAGAAAAGGAGAAGCTGTAGTGGGAGTGTGTTGTATAGGAGAAGAATCTATTTTCAATTAAAAAACACAAAACATACAACAAAGCCAAAATAAATGAATAAATTTATAAGCAACTTTGAAAACTTACATAGAAATGCCAAAGAATTTGGGTAGCTGAACAGTTTTTTAAAGAGCAACACAACTTAGAGAGCTATACTAGAAGGTGTCTAGATTGTCACTGGTGCTTAATTATTCCTGCTCCAAATATACAAAGACTTCAAACTTTTGTCTCATGTACTGTTTCTCTGGTAAGTATTAAGACATTTTCTTCAGCATGGTAATAACAAAGCTAAGACTGAATGAAAGAGAAAACTATTTAAGACACAGGCATCATCCAGAAGAGAAAGGTGAAGAATCTATAGTAAAGGGAAACGTCACAATGCCTCGGGTCTACAAAGATCTGGAGTCAAAAGAGGTTCCTGGAAAAAATCCTGTAATTTTCAGTTCACTTGATAGAGTCAGCAATGTGAGTACTAAAACAATCAAAGGGCTAAAGTGAAAATATGTAGCACTAATTTTAAAAGAATATAAAATTGATTAACAAAAAACAGAATAAACTAATTTTTTCAATAGAAAAAATATTACAATAGTAATACTAAAAAAAATCCTAAATAATGATTCATCTAAAATTGCTATAGGAAGAAAACAGAGAAGGAAAAGTGCTGAAGAAGATGAATAATTGCCCATATTAAGTAATGTGTGTAAACTTTTTATTGTTTTTTAAAAATCACTATCAAACTTTACATAAAAAATACAGTAATAAAACTTCTCTTTTCTCTAAAATACAAGAAACATAAAAAATAAAATCTAAAGTTCCCCAAGCCAGGTTAGGCTCAGCTACAAATGAAGAAAGCATAGTAAGTCAGAGCTAATGCCCATGGGTGCACTATGGCCACCACAAGTTTCTGCTAAGCAACCCTTCTATAGTCAATAGCAAATTAAATTCTACATAACTCGAAGAATCCTTTTAGTTGGTTTAGAATCTTCCAGAAAAAAACCAAAATTCAGGACATTGAGATAATATTTAACTTCTACATTTTCTTATTTTTAAAAGGCAGTTAATTTTCACTTAGTTTGAGTGGTTAAAGTTTATCTTGTAGGAAAAAACATGCCAAGAAGCCCGTGAAGTGGCTGGCCATGTTATGTCAACTATCATAAAGGAGAGAGAGAATCTGTTCCTCAAAGCAATTTCTCCATTCCAAACTCCAGGTGGTTCTCCATCCAGGCTTTAATCTTATTGCAAGCATTCCCACAGACAAGATCAGAGGCATAAAGAAGGCAATGCCTGAACAAAATCATGCCATACAATTTTTTGTTTGTTTTGAAAATGGCATTCTATTGTGTGTCCCTAGTTGCCTAAAACTCTCTCTATATAGATCAGGGTGACCTTGAACTCATTGTTATTCAACTATCTCTGTCTCTCAAATTCTGGGATCCAATGTTGTCCACTTTGCCCAGATATGTTGGACTTAAGACTTAATTTTACTTAACACATAGCGTTTAGAAGCAACATACACCACCACCTGCATCCCGGGACAAGGCTCAATCTGTAGAGCCTGTTCCAGACTCTCCATAGCAGACAGGACTAGGGTTTGGTTGTGAGGGTCTCCTCCAGTCACACCTAAAAGAGAGGGCATTGCACGGCCAGCCCCACAACCAATGCAAACTGCTTCATCACAGAAGGAATGAGGCTTTAAAATTCAGACCCCTGTCCAGAGTAGAGTCACAGATCAAGCAGACACTTTGCTCAGAGGAGACAGGAGACACACAAGCCCTTTTGCCACAATTGACTAGGAATGGCCTAATTGTGAACCAATGAAGCCATGGGCAGATACCAGTGCAAAAATACATACAAAAATATAAAGAACAACAAGGCAACTCCAGAAGAAACTGGTGGTTCTACAACTACAAGACCTGAACAGAGCAATGAAGAGGAAGCAGAAGGAAACAAAACCAAAAACTCCTTTATGAAGATCAGTGAAGTCCTCAAAGAAGATATAAAAAATTCCCTTAAAGAAATAGAAAAAAATACAAACAAAAAATCGGAAGAAATGAACAAATCCTTGAAAGAAAACCAAGAAAAGGTAAACCAAGAAATGAAAGAAACATTCCAGGAACGAAAAACTAAAATAGAAGCAATGAAAACAGCACAAAATGAGGCAAAGATGGAAATAGACAACCTGATGAAAAATGCTGGAACTATAGGTACAAGTATAACCAATAAAATCTAAGAGATGGAAGAGAGAATATCTGAAGTGGAAGACTCAGTAGCAGAAATAGATACAATATTCAAAGAAAATACTAAAACCAAAAAAGCCATAACATAAAATGTTCAGGATCCTGGGACACTATGAAAAGACCTAACTTGAGAATAATAGGAATAGAAGAAGGAGAAGAACACCAGCTCAAAGGCACATACAATGTTTTCAATAAAACCATAGAAGAAAACTTTCCTAACCTGAAGAAGGAAATGCCTATAAAGGTACAAGAAGCTTACAGAACACCAAATAGATATGACTCTAAAAAAAGTCAGTACACCACATTATAATCAAGCCACAAAACATACAGAACAAAGAAAAAATTTTAAGAGCTGCAAAAGAAAAGGAAAACTTACTAATAAAGGCAGACCTATCAGAATAACACCTGACTATTCAATGGAAACAATGAAAGCAAGAAGGGCTTGGTCAGAAGTTATACAGACACTAAAAGAACATGGCTTCCAACCTAGACTACAATACCCAGCAAAATTATCAATCACCATAGATGTAGTAAATAAGATATTTAATGACAAAGTCAGACTGAAGCAATACTTATCTACCAATCCAGCACTACAGAAAGCATTAGAGGGAAAACCCCAACCTAAGGAACCCAGATGCACTAATGAAACCATAAACAATCAATAATTCCACAGAATACCACAGAGAAAGGAAATAAATATAATCTATCACCAGAAATAGCAGGAAATAACAATCAGTGGTCACTAATATCCCCTAATATCAATGGACTCAACTCACCTATAAAAACTCACACATCAACAGGGTGGATACAAAAACAAAAGCTATCCTTCTGCTGCATACAAGAAACATACCTCTACAACAAAGACAGACACAGGCTCAGAGTAAAGGGATGGGAAAAGATTTTCCAATCAAATAGTAGTAAGAAACCATCTGGGGCGGCCATCCTAATATCTAACAAAGTAGACTTTAAGCTAAAAGCAATAAAAAGGAACCAAGATGATCATTACTTATTCATCACAGGTAAAAACTGGTCAAGAGGAGATTTCAATACTAAATATTTGTGTTCCTAATATAAGGGCAACTACCTATGTAAAAGAAATACTGCTAAAGGTCAAATCCCATATCAATTCTCACACCCTAATGGTGGGAGACTTCAGTACCCCATTTTCACCAGTGGATGGGTCAACCAGACAGAGACTCAACAGAGAAATAAGAAGACTAACTGAGGTCATGGTGCAAATGGATTTAATAGATATCTATAGAAGCTTCCACTCAAATACAAAGGAATATACATATTTCTCACCTTCTCAAGGAACTTCCTATAAAATTGACACCATAATTGGTCGTTAATGGAAAAAACTCAAAGCAATCCCAGTAAAAAAAGGAACTAGACAAGGATGTCCTCTCTCCCCTTACCTATTCAATGTAGTTCTCGAACTTTTAGCTAAAGCAATAAGAGAATAAAAGGAGATTATGGGGATACAAATTAGAAAAGAAGAAGTGAAACTAACTTTATTTGCAGATGACATGATTGTATACATAAGTGACTCACAAAATTTTACCAGTGAACTTCTACAGATGATAAACACCTTCAGGAATGTAGCAGGATACAAGATTAACTCAAAGAAATCAATACCCTTTTATACACTAAAGATAAAAGAGATGAAAAAGAAATAAGGGAAACATTACTCTTCATAATAGCTGCAAATAGCATTAAATACATTGGAGTAACTATAACCAAAGAAATAACAGACCTATTTGACAAGAATTTTAAATCACTGAAGAAAGAAATTGAAGAGGATATCAGATAATGGAAAGCTCACCAATGTTCTTGGATAAGTCAGATCAACATAGTAAAATCACAATCCTACCAAAAGTAATCTTCAGATTCAATGCAATGCCCATAAAATCCCAAAACAATATTTTATGGACCTTGAAAGAACAATATTCAAGTTCATTTGAAAAAACAGGAAAGCCAGGATTGCCAAAACAATTTTGGTCAACAAAAGAACCTTATCACAATCCCAAACTTAACGTTAAACCATAGAGCTACAGTAATATAAACAGCCTGGTACTGGAGTAAAAACAAACTTGTGGATCAATGGAATAGAATTGATCTGTAAACCTATGAACACCTAATCTTTGACAAAAGACCCAAATATTCAATGAAAAAAAGATAGTATCTTTAACAAATGGTGTTGGCATAGCTGGGTGGTATTGTGTAGAAAAATACAACTGGATCCAAACCTGTCATCCTGCACAAAACTCAAATCCAAGTGGATCAAAGACCTCAACATAAACCCAGCCACTATGAACTTGATAGAAAAGAAAGTGGGAAATACCCTTCAATGAACTGGCACAGGCAACCACTTCCTAAATATAACACCAGTAGCACAGATACTAAGATCAACAATAAGTGGGACCTCCTGATACTGAGAAGCTTCTGTAAAGCCATGGATACTGTCAATAGGACAAAAAGACAGATTACAGAGTGGGAAAAGATTTTCACCAACCCTACAAGTGATAGAGGATTGTTTTCTAATATATATATAGAACTCAAGAATCTAGAGCCCAAAACTTTGAATAATCCAATCAAAAAATGGGGTTCAGATCTGAAAAGGGAATTATCAACAGAGAAATTATGAATGCCTAAAAGGCACTTGAAAAAATGCTCAACATCTTTAGCCATCAGAGACATGCAAATGACAACAACTTTGAGATACCCCCCCTGACACCTGTCAGATTGGCTAAGATAAAGGATACAAATGTCAGCCTATGCTGGAGATGTTGCAGAGCAAGGGGGACGTTCCTCCATTGTTGGTGGGATTGTAAGCTTGTTCAGCCACTCTGGAATGCAGTATGGTGGTTTCTCAGAAAACTGGGAATCAATCTCCCTAAGGACCCAGCAATACCACTTTTGGGTGTATACCCTAAAGATGCACATTCGCACTCCAAAGGTATTAGCTCAACTATGTTCATAGCAGCATTATTGGTAATTGCAAGCACCTGGAAACAACCTAGATGCCCCTTAACTGCAGAATGGATTAACAAACTGTGCTACATCTACACAATGGAGTACTACTCAGCAGTAAGAAAATAATGATATTCTAAAATTTGCAGGCAAATGGATGGATTTGGAGAATATCCTTCTGAGTGAGGCATCACAAACCCAGAAAGATAAGCAGGGGATGTACTCATTCATTAGTGGACTCTAAACAAAAAGGTAAAAAGCAAAGCATTCCCAAGCTGCAAACTACAACCACTGAAAAGCTTGTGATCTGAAATACCTTGCACTGACACCTTGGATCCCACTCTCTCTAGAGGAACACTTGACAAAGTCTCAATATTGGGAGGAGGAAACTGCAACTGCCAGGAGTGGATGCTGAACTGAGCAATATTGGGACCCTAGGACCTCCTGTCCATGCTTTGGATGAGATGGGAGATGTGAAGAAGAGAGAGTGACAGGAGGGTATGGGAAGGGGAAGGGCCTTGAATAAGGATATACACAGATAGGAAATGTGAATTTATTCATAATAAAAAATTGATAAAACATAAAGAAACAAAAAAGTAGCAACACGTACATAAACAGCCATGTGGCTTAAAAACCCTTAGTATTATTCTTTAAAAGAATCTATAGACTGAATAATATAAGATTTAGATAAATCAAAAAAGAATAACCTTATTATTGGCAACTGCCAAGCAGTATTTTAGGTTCTTCATGAAATTTCAGAATTCAGGGCTTTCAATCACATGAAGACTATAAAATACATTTATATATATATATATATGCATATAATTTTATGGATCATTGTTACACTAGTTACATAAAAACTTAATCAACAATTGCTGTGTAATTAGTGTACATTTACTCTTACACACCAAAGTAAGTTTGAGAAACCTGCAAAATATTTTAGCCAATCTATATATCCTCAGTTCTATTAACTCTATCACTTAGAACTGATATTTTTACTTGCCATCTAGCAAAGCTATTAATTCACTCATATCAGATTAGTATTTCTCATATTCATTATAGTAACCATTAAATCCTGGATGCAGAAGGCAAAATGGGAGAGAAGTGTTCATGGTGACTTCTGAAGAAGAAGTTTCCTGATGAACCAATTATGTCTGAGTTGTGAATAGAGGAGCTCATTGTACATAGGATATAAATAAATACCCTTACACACATCTTATTATATGCAAAAATAAGGTGATATAGCCTGCATAGTAAAAGCCAGTGGGGAAACATCTATCATGAGTTTAAAAACTAGGGCAACAAGTACGTGATTCAGAAAGTTGAATGCAAATGCAGGAAGTAAACTAAAAACATTGAAAGTCATTAATGAAAATGAATCCACAACGTACCCAAACTTGTGGGACACCATGAAAGCAGTCATAAGAGGAAAATTCAAAGCATTAGATCATATATGAAAATCCTAGAGAAATCCCATACTAGAGAACTAACAGCTCAGCTAAAAGCCTTAGAACAATTAGAAGCAAACTCACCTAGAAGGAGTAGATGGCAGGAAATAATCAAACTTAGAGCTGAAATCAATACAATTGAAACAAAAAGAACAATACAAAGAATCAATGATTCTAAGAGTTGGTTCTTTGAGAAAGTCAACATGATAGATAACCCCTTATGCAGACTAATCATAAAGCAGAAAGAGAGAGAGAGTCCAAATCAACAAAATCAGAAATGAAAAGGGGGACATAACAACAGACCCCCAGGAAATCCAAAGAATTATCAGATCATACTTTGAAAATCTGTATTCAACAAAAATGGAAAACCTAGAAGAAATGGACAGCTTTCTGGACAGGTACCATTTACCAAAATTAAATGAAGATCAGATTAATTACCTAAACAGGCCTATAACCCTTAAGGAAATTGAAGTTGTCATTAAAAGCCTCCCCAAATATAAAAGCCCTGGTCCAGATGGTTTCAGTGCAGAATTCTACCAGACATTCAAAGAAGAATTAATACCATTACTCCTGAAAGTATTTCACTCAGTAGAAACTGAAGGAATATTGCCAAATTCCTTTTATGAGGCCACAATTACCCTAATACCCCAGCCACTGAAAGACACAACAAAGAAGGAGAACTACAGACCAATTTCCCTCAAGAATATTGATGCTAAAATTCTCAACAAAATTTTAGCAAACTATATAAAACAATATATAAAAAAATGTCAAATGTCATCCACCACTACTAAGTAGGCTTCATTCCAGCAATCCAGGGCTGGTTTAACATATGAAAAACCGTAGACATTATCCGTCATATAAACAAACTGAAGAAACAAAACCACATCATATCCTTAGATGTTGAAAAAGCCTTTGACAAAATCCAAAATTCCCTTATGATAAAAGCCCTGGAGAGATCAAGAATACAGGGAGAATACCTAAATATAATAAAAGCAATTAATAAGAAGCCAACTGTCAGCATCAAACTTAATGGAGACAAATTCAAAGCAATCCCACTAAAATCAGGAAGACAAGAATGGCCTCTCTCCTCTTATCTATTCAATATAGCTCTCAAAGCTTTAGCTAAAGCAATAGAGAATGAAAGGAAATAAAGGGGATACAAATTGGAAAAGAAGAAGTGAAACTACCTCTATTTGAAGATGATATGATTGTATACATAAGTGACCCACAAAATTCTTCCAAGGAACTGCTACAACTGATGAACACCTTCAGCAATGTAGCAGGATACAAGATTAACTCAAAGAAATCAGTAGCCCTTCTATACACTAAGGATAGAAGAGCTGAAAACGAAATAAGGGAAACATTACCCTTCATTATAGCAGCAAATAGTATTAAATACCTTGGAGTAACTATAACCAAAGAAGTAACAGATCTATTTGAAAAAATTTTAAATCACTGAAGAAAGAAATTGAAGAGGATATGAGAAAATGGAAAGCTCTCCCATGTTCTTGGATTGGTAGGATCAACATAGTAAAAATGGCAATTCTACCAAAGACAATCTACAGATTCAATGCACTGCCCATCAAAATCCCAACACAATATTTTTTGGACCTTGAAAGAATAATACTCAATTTCATTTGGAATAACAGGAAAGCCTTGATTGCCAAAGCAATTTTGCTCAACAAAAGAACCTCAGTAGGCATCACCATCCCTGACTTCAAGTTATACTATAGAATTTCAGTAATAAAAGCCGCCTGGTACTGGCATAAAAACAGACTTGTGGATCAATGGAATAGAATTGAAGATCCAGACATTAACCCAAAAAACCTATGAACACCTGATCTTCAACAAAGAGGCTCAAAATATTCAATGGAAAAAAGATAGTATACTCAACAAATGGTGTTCGTATAGCTGGATGGTAGTGTGTAGAAAAATGCAAATTGATCCAAGCCTGTCACCCTGCAAAAAACTCAAATCCAAGTGGATCAAAGACCCCAACATAAACCTGGCCACTTTAAACTTCATAGAAAAGAAAGTGGGAAATACACTTCTACAAATTGGCACAGGCCACCACTTCCTAAATACAACACCAGTGGCACAGACACTAAAATCAACAATCAATAAGTGGGATCTCCTGAAGCTAAGAAGTTTCTGTAAAGTCAAGGACAATGTCAATAGGACAAAACGACAGCCTACAGAATGGGAAAAGATTTTCAACAACCCTACAAGTGATAGAGACTGATCTCTAAGATATATAAAGAGCTCAAGAATCTAGAGCCCAAAACCTTGAATAACCCAATCAAAAACTGGGGTTCAGATCTAAAAATGAATTCTCAGCAGAAGAATTATGAATGGCTGAAAGGCACCTGAAAAAGTGCTCATCATCTTTAGCCATCAGAGAAATGCAAATCAAAACAAGTTTGAGATACCACCTGACACCTGTTAGATTGGCTAAGATAAAAGACACAGAGGACAGCCTATGCTGGAGAGGATGTGGAACAAGGGAAACACTCCTCTATTGTTGGTGAGAGTATAAGCTTGTTCATCCACTTTGGAATGCAGTATGGTGGTTTCTCAGAAAATTGAGAATCAGTCTCCCAAGTACCCAGCAATACCACTTCTGGGTGTATATCCTAAAGATGCACATTCGCACTCCAAAGGTATTAGCTCAACTATGTTCCTAGCTGTTAAAAAAAAAAAAAAAAAAAAAAAAAAAAAAAAAAAAAAAAAAAAAAAAAAAAAAAAAAAAAGCATGCCCAAGCTGCAAACCACAGCTTGGGATCAGAAACACCTTGGACTGACTTCTTGGATCCCACTCCTCCTAGAGGAACACCTGATTCAGTCTTGAGGTTGGGGGAGAAAACTGGACTTGCCAGGAGTGGAGGCTGAAGTAAGCAATATTGGGACAGTGGGACCTTGGGACTGCCTGCCCATGCCGGGAATGAGGAGATAGGGAGAAGAGAGAATGACCTGATGTGGTGGGAGGGGGAAGGGACCTTGAATAAGGGTATACAAGGATTGAAAATGTGATTTCTTTATTCATAACAATAAAAAAGAAAGCCATTATAGATTGAGACAGAGGGTAGAGTTGCTGGAAGCCATGTGCCCTAGTTTCACACCAGTATATGAGTTCTTGTCCAAAGGGTCTCTGGATGAGGCAAAAGCTCATGGAGACAATTTTACTTGGCATGGACCAGGGGACTTTGGGAAATCTCAGAATGATTCTGGGACCTCGCTGCCTGTATGCACTTTTTTCCTCATAATATTGATTATTTTCTTGATGGTTTCAGTGTCATTTGGTCAATCATGTGTGGGACGGATGGGGTCTTTTTTGGGAATGGCTTTTTTCTCTAATATTTTCCTTAACATTCTCCTGAAGTTGAGCCTTCTCCAGTTTCTTGTGTAGGGATGCCAGCTGTCCCTTCAGTCCTCTGGAGGTGTTTTAACTCATGGCTGACAGAATCGAAAAATTATTCTTATTTCTGTAAACATGTTTTGAACAATGTTGTTGTTCTGAAAAATGTGTGCCAATGTCAATTGTCTTTTTGTTTTCTAAAAATAAGATGTACCTGGCTCAATATTTGGCCAACCTAGTAAAATGGTATGTGTTTTTAGATTAAATATCTGTGAGTTTGAGACCAGACTGGTTCACAGAGCAAGTTCCAGGACAGCAAAGACAGTCAGGATTTTTATACAGATAAACCTTGTCAGGAAAATTTTAAGAAATAGAAAAATCATACAAACATATTTGACAGGTTTGGTTTTGTCAGAGGTTAACATTGGAGGATAGGAAAAAACTTGTTAGAGAAAAACATGATTCTTTTAACATATAAATAAAGATAGCTCGAGCTTATTCTCAGTGGTCACATGTGTGAAACTCATCTGGTGGTTGGACAATTAATTTCGTTATGCCTATGCCCCCTCCTCATTCAGGACCTGAACCCAGGTTGTCATAGGACCATTGTAATGTGTGATGAGGTAAAGAAGTCTCAGCGATTTGCAGTTTAATTGTGTTGGTAGCCTCAAGGTAATTTAAAAGCAAGATACATGTATTTATTTGCTAAAATAACATTAATTTGAATAAGTTGAAAAGATTAAGAATAAAAGCAAGCCTAGAAATCTTCTACTGGAAAATTGACTGTTGCTTTAAGTCCCTTAACTGGGAGGAAGAGATAAAAGCTTTGAAGTCTTTTGGTTAAGAAAAACATTCTCATTGTACCTGGCATCCACTGATGTATGAAGATACTTTGCTCCTCTCTTTTGAATAAAAGATAAAGGATAGATAAGATAATGATGAAATTAAAATCACACACTAAATGAAACATAGATGAACTATTGAAAGAAATATGCCTTGCTTAATATCAACAAAACCCCACAAAAGATTCAGAACCTTGGTTTGAATTAAAATGAAGTATTTGGAAAATTTCCTGTATTACAAATGACATGGTTGAGTTAGGTTTCAGAGAACTATGAAGATTCTTTCAGTTCAGTTAAGGGTATGCATCTAGAATACAATCCTTTGGCAGTGTATGTATCAGCTGTTAAAAATATACACTTCATAGAGACATAGTTCTAGCTTTCAGGATGTTTACTTCTGTTGATGATAAGCAAACAGGGGTCATCCAATTCACAGATACTTCCCTAGATTGGGATATGACTGTTGTTCTCCACATATGGCTGTATGTATTGCTTCCTCCTGTCAGTAACATTCTCCAACAAGATCTCGGTAAAGTCACTGTGGGTTTTCTTGTTCTGCAAAATTTTCTTCTACTAACCCTAATGTGGGATGTCTTTCTGTATGTTGTGAATTACCTTTAGATAATAAAGGAACTGTTTTGGCCTATGACAAGCCAGCTTATAAACAGGCAGAAAATCCAAGAATAGATAAATGGGAAGAAGGGTGAAGTCAGGGAGAGGCACTGTGAGCTGCATTTGAGAGAACTCAAGTAAAGAAACTCAAGTAAGCCAAGAGCCATGTGACAAGACATAGATTAATAAAATTGGGTTAAGAGCTAGCTACCAATAAGTCTGAACCATAGGCCAAACAGCATATAATTAATATAAGACTTTGTGTGATTATTTGGGACCAAGCAGTTGTGAGAAGTCTATTTGGGACTGCTGGTCTTGTTCTCAAGGTTAGTCTGGGCCAGAAACTTCCTTCTGTATAGCTTCATTAGCATGAATCTCCTGTCACCTTCCAAAGCCCATATCATATATTTTTTAATTTTCAAAAACTTATATTTTAAAATATTTACTAATTAATTTTTTATTGTCAGCTTTATAAACAACACAATACACTTTGATTATTCTCTGTCACTCTCATCTTTCTTCTACCATTACCAGTCTCCTCCTTCTCTACCAATCTCTTTCCTACAATCAGGGCTTTTTGCTCTATTTTGTGACCCACTAAGTTTAACAAGGACAATCTGTGTGACCCTGGGTTTGGAACTATAAATTTGAACTTTGTGACCTCAGTAGTGGGTTCCAAACTGAAGAAAATGACTTACTTTTCTGAAGTCTTTCAGTAGACAATAGTTTCATCAAGGAGGGGTAGCATTCTATGGGCCCTTTACCCATTCATAAATTACTATTCAAAGGGCCAGTGTCATGTAGGAATAGTGCTTATAACTATACATATATTGATTTAATAATTTTAATGGATATGTTGTGTCTATATGATGACATTTTCATCCCCTTTCTCTATCTTTTGTCTCAACATACATTTTCCATTTACTCTTCAACAGTGTTCCCAGAGGTTTAGACACAGTGCTATATATAAATATTATAATGAAGAGCCCTGCCCATTGTTTATATTTATCATCTTTGGCATCAGGGTTTTTCATTCACCAACATTCAGTGCAAGGAGAGGTTTCTTTGATTAATTCTGAGAGTAGCATTTGTCCATGAGTGTACACATACATATTTAGAAGGCTTTTAAGGCAATGTCTACTCAGCTAAATAGAAATGGTGAGTTTTCTCTACTCCTGTTGTTCCTGCTGTGTTGTTGCTATACTAAACTCCCTTTACCAAAGAAACTACATTTTAGTATAAGGGTTGATAAGATCATTTCAAATAACATGGTAGGTAAATAGGAATATAGTTAACATTTACTGAACATTGAATGGTACATTTTTTTTCTGTTCAGCACTGGTAAAACACCTTCTGCTTCAACAAGTAGACATAAATTTTTTCTTATTACTTTAATTTATTTCCACCTTTGCTTTTTCCCAGTTCTACATATTGAACACTTGGCTACATGCTAACAAATATGAGTTCACAATTTGGGGCATTATTTAAAAATGGTGTCTTTTAATATTTTTATTCTTTTTCTCTTTATATACTTAACAGTATATTGTAGAAATTATTCCAGTCAAGTCTCATTACTTGCTGCATAGGGATTACAGTATGCATGCATATTTTAACAACCATTTCCCTATTGATGGATATCCAATGGGTTTCCTCTTTTTGATCATGAAAACTATGACAGAGTAAACTCATTTGGACAATTGTCATTACTTTTTGGTGACATTTTGTAGAGTAAATTCTCAGTTGGGACATTTATTGGTTGAAGTCTATATTTTTCAACTTTAGCAGACACTAATAGATAATTTAGAAAGAAGATAATGCTTTCCACTCTCTTCATTTTTATTCAATAAAGTACTTAAAATTTTAGCTAGAGCTGTAAGACAACTGAATAAAATCAGGGAATATAGTTTAAAAAATAAATGTAAGTATTGCCATTTGCAGATGATATGATAGTATGCAAAAAAAACCCTAAAAATTCTACCAAGGAACTCATAAGAATAATAAGCATTTATCAAAGTGGCTAGATACAAGATTAACTAAAAAGTGACCCTCTTACATACACATGATAAACAGACTGTAAAAGACATCAGGGAAACTACATCTTTCTTAATAGCCTCAAATAATATGAAATATCATGGAGTAACTCTAACCAAATAAATGAAAAATTTGTATGATATAACTTCAAGTACTTAAAAAAGTTGAAGACAATAGCAAAAGATGGAAAGATCTGCTGTGCTCATGGATCAGGAGAATTAACATGGGAAAAATGGCTGCCCTATCAAGAGCAAACTACAGATTCAATGCAATCTCTATCAAAATTTTAATACAATTCTTTACAGATACTGAAAAGACATTTCTCAACTTTATATGGAAAATAAACAAACAACCAAAACCAAGATAGCTGAAAAAATTGTTAACAATAAAAGAATTACAGGATGCCCCACAAAGCTGGATTTCAAGTTATACTACAGCTATATAGTAATAAAATTGCATGGTGTTGGCACAAATAAAGTAATGGAATTGAAGTCCCAGACATTATCCAATGTTTCTACTTGATTTTTGATTTTTAAAAAGTCTAAAAAAAAAAAATGGAAAAACAACATCCTCAACAAATGGTACTGGTTTAACTAGATATCTACATGTAGATTAATATAAACAGATTCATAACTATTATCCCACATAAAACTTAAGTCTACATGGATCAAAAATGCCAACCTAAAGCTAAATACACTGAACCCTATAGAAAAGAAAATAGGGAATAGTCTTGAACACATTGGCACAGGAGACAAATTATTTTTTATGGGATACAATGAAAGTAGGCTTTTCATATTTTTTTTCAGAAAGCATTACAGGGAAAACTTCAATCTAAGAATCCCAAATACACACATGAAACCACAAAGAATTGGTAATCTCACAGAAGAAAAGCACAGAGAAAGGAAATACATACAAGCTACCACCAAAAATAACAGGAAGTAATAATCAGTGATCACTAATATCCTTTAATATCAATGGACTCAATTCACCTATAAAAAGACACACACCAACATGATGGATACAAAAACAGAAGCCATCCTTCTGCTGCATGCAAGAAACACACTTCAACCTTAAAGACAGATACAGGCTCAGAGTAAAGGGCTGGGAAAAGATTTTCCAATCAAATGGCCCTAAGAAACAAGCTGGTGTTGCCATTCTAATATCTAACAAAGTAGACTTTAAACTAAAATCAATTAAAATAGACCATGATGGTCATTACTTATTCACCTCAGGAAAATTGGTTAAGATGAGATTTCAATCCTGTATATTTATGCCCCTAATATAGGGGAACCTATCTATGTAAAAGAAACACTGCTAAAGCTCAAATCCCAAATCAATTTTCATACTCTAATAGTGGAAGACTTCAATACCCCTCCTTCAACCTTGGATAGGTCAACCAGACAGAGACTCAACAGAGAAATAAGGAGTCTAACAGAGGTTATGATGTAAATGGACTTAATAGATATTTACAGAAGCTTCCACCAAAATGCAAAAGAATATACATATTTCTCAGCACCACATGGAACTTTCTCTAAAATTGACCACATAATTGGTCATAAAGCAAATATCAATAGATAAAAATGGAAATAATCCCTTGTACCTTATCAGACTACCACACACACACATATAGAGAAAGAGACATCAAAAAAGCAGATGATCCAATTAAAAAATTTAGAAGTGCAGTTCTAAACAGAGAATTTTCAATAGAGGAATCTAAAATAGCAGAGAAAAAATAAAGGAATGTTAATAATTCTTAGCCATCAGAGAAATGTAAATCAAAACTACTTTGAGATTCTATCTTAAAACAGTCAGAATGGCAAAGGAGAAGAGGAAGTGACTGGAAGGGGAAGGAGGGGGAAGGGAACTTGAACAAGGATATACATGGATTAAAAAAAAAACAACTTTATTCATAATAAAAAAGAAATGACTAAGATAAAAAAATCCAAGTGATATATTATGCTTGATAAGATGTGACACAAGGAGAATACGATTTTATTGCTTGTGGGAGTACAAACTTGTATGGCCCATTTCAAAATCAAAACGATGGTTTCTCAGAAATTTGGGAATTGATTTACCACAAGATGCAGATTTGCTGCTCTTTGGCAATGATCTAAGGATACTCCATCATACTGCAGGACACTTGCTCAATCATGTTTTTTCCAGTTTAATTCATAAACTGGAAAGAACCCAGATATCCTTCAACAGAAAAGTGGATAAAGAAAATGTGATACGCTTACACAATGGAGTATTACTAAGCTGTTAAAAATAACATCATGAAATTTGCAGACAAATGGATGGAACTAGAAAAAAATTATTCTGAGTGATATCACTCAGACCCAAAAAGAAAAGTATAGGATGCATTCACTTACAAGGGGACATTAGCTATTAAGTAAACAATAATCAAGCTACAATCCACATACCCAAAGAAGTTAGGTAAAGAGGAGGTGTCTAGGGAAGATCCATGGATCTCTTGGTAGGGAGGGAATAGATTTTTATAAGTAGACTGGGGTGAGATGGGGACAAAAATGGGAGTCAGATGGCATGGAGGGAGAAAGTGTGAGGAAAGGCAAGTAGAACTGGAGTCATTTAAGTGCTGGTATGGAAACCTAGTGCAGTGGAAACTTTCTAGAAACTATAAAGGTTATCCTAATGAGGATGTCCAGTAATGGGGAAATTTGGAATCTCAACATAACCATCTCTTATAGCCAAGCAATTATAGAGAAATCCTTTAAAAAGCTAGATTATTGAATTTACTTTAATCCAACAAATGACAATTAATCTCAAAATATTTTACATTGGTATGGATTTTGGTCTATTCATACAAATTTAAAGTTGATTTTGTTTTGCTGTATGCATATTTCTAGTCTTGTTTAAGATATGTTTATGCAATTCCTTTAAAATTGTAGTGTGCAATCCAGATAGTCATTTATGATAACCAAATTTATAATCATGTTAATTGGGATTTTTATATATACAAAAATATATTTCTATTAGATAGGTAGTCTTCAAACACTTCAAAGACCTACAGAATATGGCATTTAAAATATTTTAAGAACTTAGACTTTTCTGAACAGTGAGATAGGTCTATCTGTTCCTGGCAACACCAATTTGCTTCAAGAAAATAATGGTCATCAAAGAAACTATGTATGGTGTGGTGGAAATGCTCTCTATATGCTGTAAATAAAGTAACTGTTTTGGCCTATGTGAGACACCATAGAAGTGGGTGGAGAATCAGTGGACAGACAGGTAGAAGTAGAGCAGGGTTACCTAGTCTCTATCTGACCCCTGAAGAAGAGACATGTAAGGAATCCAGGTGAGCCATGGGCTGGGACACGTGGCAGGTAGATTATTAGAAATGGGTTGAATTAAGATGAAAGAGCTAGCTAGTAATGTGCTTGAAACACAGGCCAAACAGTATGAAATTAATTGTCGGATTCATTTCTTTGGGGGACAAAAGGTGCCACAGGCAATGTCTGAACCTCTGGCTGAAGTGGGCCCCGGAAATCTTCTACAACAGTATGGAATTTACCTTTTTGTGGAAAGGTTAGCCATTGGTCAAAAAACTGTTCCTGCCTCAACAACATGACAGTATGCTGTATAAACTGGACATGCAGGTTCTATAGAAAAGTGACCTCTGAATTTTTGCAGAATAAAACTGAGATGGTCCTTCATGTTCCTGCTTCTCAGAGAAAACTTCTAGACAGAAGTGACTGAGAAACTATATCAGAATGGGCAGAGAAGTCCTTCAATTTTCCTGCTTCACTGAAAGGAATGTCAGAGTCTCTAGGCCTGTAGGCTGAAGATGGATGTCCCAATATTACAAAGGAACTTTGGGTGACTGTACAGGTAGCCAGATATCATCTCTGTAATTTCTAGATTTTGGATGTTGCTTATACTTCCCATTTACTTGGATAATATTATATTTATGTGTGATTTTTGATGTAGCTAAAGACTAGATAGTTATAAGTATAGTTTACAGAATATTTTCTTTAATTTTGCTAAATACAAATAGACTAAATAGTGTAACTGTAATTCTTGCTTAATAGTTGTTTTGAAAATACAATTTTGCTATATTAAAATTGAAACCTTACTTTTTGGTTACACAGAAAAGGGGAAGTGATGTGGGATGTCTTTCTGTATGCTATGAATATCATTCATTAATAAAGGGAATGTTTGAGCCTTTGGCAGGACATCTTAGAAGGAGATGGGAAATCTGTGCATAGATAAAGGGAAAGAAAGCCACAGTCAAGAGAGTTATGGTCAGGGTGACCAGACACACACTAAGCAAGATGTAAAGAAATAGGTAAGCCACAGGCCACATGGCAAAACAGATTAATGTAAATTTGTTGAATTAAGATGCAAGAGCAATGCACCTGAGCCATAGGCTAAGCAGCATGTAATTAATATAAGTTCTGTGTGTTCTGTGGGAATGTGAGTTTGGACCACGAGATGAACAGGCCAGAAACCTCATATTACAAAACAAGGCTTCCAGTGATGGAACTCGGCTGCTTTCAATTAAACTGGTGGCCCAAAAGGCACCATGGAAATTCCTAAACAATCTAGGCTGTTGCTAAAACAAAGAGTTGTTTTCTGCTAGTTTATATCAGGACCTCCCTTGTTGAGGAAAACAATTATACAACTCATTGAACATAAGAAGTTGAGCTGGTGTCTGCACAGAGTCTTCACCCCTACATGCTAGTTTCTGGCAGGGGAAAGTGCTTTGAAGGTTACTGAAAGAGAAACATGGGCATAAACCCAGCCAAAAGCCTTGGCATACACTCTGTTCTGCATAATATGCTAGGACTATCAAGGCACAGAACTAATAGAGTACCAGCTAAAAGTCTGATGTGACTTAAGACCCACTCCACGAGAAGGAATTTATGTCCAACACTGAGTGTTTAACCAAGAACAAGAGATTAGATAGCCCAGAGTTGTAGGGTAAAATCAAATACTACGCCTAAATTCATTAAAATGATTCCTAATGATATTCTACTATATTCACTGAGAGAAAGTCTAAATTGCTTGTCTTCATCAAATCTTTCCCTTCAGATTTCAGAGAATCCAGCCTAAGAGGAGATGAAAAGCTTCCACCAGGAGAACAAAGCCCTCTGCATCAGTTAACAAAAGTGTGTATATGCTCACAGTGACAGAAGCAGCAAGCATAGGGCTCACACTGGTCTGCACGAGGTCCTTTGCACAAATATTGTAACTATTAGTCTAGTTTTTTATAGGATTCCTGAGTGTGGTCTCTGATTCTTTTGTCTTCTCTTAAGACATTTTTTCTTCTTTTGAGTTTGTCATGTCCAACTTCAATATGATAGTTTTTGCTTCAGCTTATTATATTTTATTCCATCATTTATAGTCCAATGACCAACAGGCAGGAAGTGGATACATAGAGTAGGCAGGTGGGGAGGAACTGAGAGGAGTAGAAGAAAGGGAGAGTATAATCAGGATATATTGTATAAGAAAAGAATCTATTTTCAATAAAAAATTAAAACTGTGTTTTAAAAGACTTTTGCTACCTAGTGGAAGATACATAGAGAATGAGAGCCACTAAAGGCAAAGAAATCATTCAAGGGGAAATTTTATAATGAAAATATGAGGAAATGGGCACTCAAATCAAGAAAATGCTAATCACAGAGAATATGCAGATGTCTTCCTCAAATATTTCCTTGTCAGGATTTGCAGTTTCACAGCCTTCTGGTACTCACACTGACATCCTTGTTGCCAGAGGAAGAGCCTAACACAGTATGAAAGCAAAGCCACTTCTTAATTAGGAAACTGAAGCAAACTCTCCTTCCAGCCCAGGATTTCATATGGCATCAGCAAAAAACTGCACTCCTGTCTAGGTTATTTGAGAATAGTCACACAAATGGGGGAGTTCGTGACACTCAGGTTCCAAGTTGGAACAAGTAAATTCAGTTACTTTTTATTGGTTTTCATCCCTTGCAGCTCTAGAGTTTGAGGCAAGGTCTTCAGCTGTGCTAGGCAAGCACTTCACTGTTGAATTGTATTTCCAGGTCTTGTTTTATGAATAATTA
The DNA here is from genome assembly GCA_004025045.1 of Sigmodon hispidus. Lineage (NCBI taxonomy): Eukaryota > Metazoa > Chordata > Mammalia > Rodentia > Cricetidae > Sigmodon > Sigmodon hispidus. The sequence continues at coordinate 43,115 of PVIH01015062.1, forward strand.
TTTTTAAAGTGTTTGCATTTTCCACAGAATTTATCTGTGAAATGCTTTCATTTTTTTATTTATTTAAAAACAGTTATTCACATTTCTGTATGAGGATCTTCTAATAATTAGGTTATTTGACTCATTAACTATAATGTTTAATTTAGTTATGTTATAGATGATAACCTAGATTAAACATTAATCATTGGTATCCATTCAACTTTAAGCAGGTTTCAGCTTATAGATGCTCTGATCTTTATGATTGTTTCTTTCGATATTTTGGATAATGTGAGGATGTAACTAGAAGTTTTTAGCTTGCATTTCTATGTACAGTTTGAAAAAAGTCCACTCCGAAGCAAAAATCTCTGAGTAGCATACTATAGATAACAAAGACATTCACAAGAAGCATAGTTAAGGTGTTGCGTCCTGATTGTAGTTTGTGAACAACATGCTTGAAGTAATCAAGTTTCTTCAGAAATATTTTGGACAATTTTTTTTTAAAAAGATATTCATAAATACTAAAAGATTCATTTATTCATAAGCTTTGGAATTTGGAAAACAGTATGATAAAATTTATAAAACTCTAATGAAAGCAGTCACTTACTAACATACCATTAATACCTATTAATATTTTTATGTAGATTCTTAAGAGTAAATTTCACTATTTCAATTTCAGACTTGATATATTTCTATTACTATTTTACTGTTTCCTAAAATAAGATTTTAAAATGTATTTTAAGAAGTTACTATATTTTCATGGATCTCTGTTAATTTAAAATCTCTATTATCTTTTAAGTTCTTTCTATAACTATTTAATCATTTTGTCTTCATAACTAACTCATAAAAAGGTAGTATTAGTTATCTGATGAGAAAGCACCACAATTGTATGCTGTGTAAAATCCATATACTATGAGCAGAGGGGACTGTTCTATGCAGGTGTCTAACTACCACAGAACATGTGACAGTCTTCTTTCCTAAGTCAGCAATTTGCACTGTGCATGCAGCTGAAGAGTGCCAGTGCCAACCACATGTATCACAAGTATCACAGTATTAGAACTTGACTAGACACCATCTGATTTTTCAAAAAGGCGGCTATTTTCTTCAGAAATTCATGTAACTACAAGAGAGCTTTGCAATGGTCTCTTCACTCATGTCCAAAGATATTCTTAATAATATGACAGGGATTTAAATGGTTATTAGACTCTCACTCCCTGTCACTTTCTCCAGTTTACTTATTGATCAGGAAACTATAACATTCAGAATTATTTATATATTCATCTATTTATTGTTTAAAATTGTTTTTTCTAGTTCTCCTTGTTGTTTGTAAGCACCTGGTACAATGGGTGCCGCAGGTATGACCTCAAATTTATTATTCATACTGAGAAGAGGAGTAAGAATTAACTTGAAGATGGTGTGTGAATGTTTAGAACCATGTCTCTTAACTCTAAGCATTAGTGAAGAAAACATTGGTTGATGGAAATAGAAAAGTTATGAGGCAGCATTCCAACTCACTGCCCCTAACCCACTGTGGCCCCTTGAAGTTAATCTTTTTTAAGTCAAGTGGCACAGAAAAGAATAACAGAAAAACCAGTTAAACTTGGGAGAACATGTTTATTGTTCAGTGACAAAGCGGAAATCATTTTGCTCTAACAGTTGACTTTCCACTGAACTTTGAAAGAAGTAAGCAATTACTTGGTTCATGTTCTTTAGCAAACTGAATGCTTGCTTGGTTTATTTTAAGCTTCCAGATTTGATCTGTCACAGCAGGAACAATAATACCCTTAAGCAATTATGCCATTTGTTATTTGTTGTTCAATTGCACATTTTTCTGAGCTCTAGATGAAGAAGAAATCTCGCTTGAGTGTTCCATGTATAAACTACTTCAGCAATAGCAGAAAGAACTTCTCATTCCTGCATGGGCTAACAAGAGTCATTTTGGACTTTTTCCCTATGCAGCATTCAGCCTAAGGTCATCTACAAAATGAGAGAAGTGGACCAACAGGAAAAGCATATGCTTTAGATATATGCTTAAGTGCTGAAAGACAATTTCATCAGTTGTTCATGGCCACTCATTACAAGAATTAAAAAAAGTTTACCTGTTTTTGAGTTGGTGAACTACATTTGTCTTTCCATTACCAGTTTTTAAAAAATAGATTTCTTATTTTCTCACCTAAAACCATAATTTAAACATTTTTCTTGAAAGCAATTGTTTACATTAAGCCATTGTTTAGTGTGTAAACATACATTTAATGATTATATTTTAATTGCACAGGGAAAGATGAATTGGTAAAGTCAATTCATCCCTTTTCCCTGTTTGAACTTTAAATATAATTTTATTAATGAATGCTGTGGAATATGAATCACCAGAAGAACAAAGAATGCTGTGCCCCCAATTAATAAGAAAAAAATACCAAAAAAGGTTATTTTGTTAAGTAAAAGAATAACAGAATTCCAATTCCTTCTAAAATACTCAAATCTATGAAACTGAATACTAGAATTGTGGTTTTCAGCTCAATTGTTTTGTTTCTCATTTTTGTCTGTCTAAATTTTTCAACAAAATTGAAAAAGAAGAGTATTTCCCACAATAGACACAGGCTGCAGTTAACTAAGACAGATGAACTGAGAAGGTCTGCTAAATGATGTCTACACTCATTTATGTTGTAAAGGAGACAAATTTCACATTGTTCTTCCTGATAAATGTTTTTTTTTTAAGGCAAACTTTCTTCAAAGTGTATACATAGGTGATACAAAGGGCATTTGGCAAGTAAAATTGTAACTTACAAAGCAGAGGAATGATCAGAGGTGTGTATAAGTGATGGTATTAATTCTGGAGTGGTGAATGTAGTAGTTCCTATCATTGTATTAAAGAGACATACAAATTTTCTAATAATGCTATTGCCTACCTTAGCAAATGTCATTTATTTTGGGGAGAATAGTGTAATCATGTCTTTTTTTTGTATTTATTGCACATTAGAAGGACAATAGATACTGTTTCCAAAATTATATTTAATTATTAAAACTATTAGTTATAAAGCACCGTGTGTGTGTGTGTGTGTGTGTGTGTGTGTGTGTGTGTGTGTGTGTGTATTCAGAGAGCATACAAATAAAACTCAGGTCTTCATTCTTGCAAATGAAGCACATTATCCTCTCTCTAAACTCTGGTATTAAGACCATAAAATTCACAACAAAATTGAAAAAGAAGAGTATCTCCCATAATTTTCTATATATCTCCTGCTTCCATAACTTCATGGCATCACCCACTATCAACATCCATCAAAATGGAAACATGCATTGCAACTGATGAATCTTATATAATAATAAGATATCATATTACCCAAAGGCTATAGATGACATTTGGATTCACTTTTAAAGTTACACATTCTTTAGGTTTAGACATAGACATAATGGTATATATACTTAAATACTTACAAATCCTAATCTACTATGACAATGATAATGCAATCTTTCCTTATGCTTTATCTTGTCTTCTATACCCTCTGACTCATTCATCAGAATGCTCATTGGAGATTTTAATCTTCCTTTAGGAAGCTTTGATTATGAAGACAGACAAAAATGAGGAACAAAACATTTGCACATACTAGTTTAATTTAGCATTTTAATGACATTAGTTTCCATCTATTTCCTCTGAAAAATAGTATGACATTTTAACTGCAATAAATATTTGTTTTTTCCTATGTATTGACAAAATAAGAGATTTAAAGGGCTTATTTTCAATATTGGCTAAAATTTGTGACTATAAAATGATACCTAGTACATGAGTATTAATAAGCATCTGGTTATCAACAATCATGTATCTTTTTAATATAATGATACTAATTATATCAGTACTTTTCTTCATTTCTTTTCTAAGATTAAATTTTCTTCTGGTCATGATAAGGACTTATCTCTTTTTGCTTTTAATTATTTCTCAATACTTACTTATAATTTTGATGAATCAAACATATTAGAAATGTTGTTAATACATGCCTGAGCTTTTGTTTCTATTTATACACTAATATTTTATCCTCAGGCATTAGATCAAGGGAAGGCAATTGTCCTGTGTGCAGTTCTGAGAAAACATCAGGAGTTTGCTATCATTGCTGGCATATCTACAGTCATTTTTTTTCTACTCAAAGCTGATATATATAGGTTTTAATAACTTATGTAATATAACATTTATAATTAATTTCTAATCATTTTTATACAACAATATTGAAGGTATAATTCAAATATATCAATGATAATTTTGTATTTTAAAATATTGCTAATAAAGTAATCTTAATTGCAAGTTATTGTGATTACTATAATATTATTAAATAAGGTATAGTAAATATGACAGGATACTTTATTACTAGTAAAGTATTATTTTTTTAAAATATAAAGAACACAGGGGAAACTCACATAAAATAACATTGAATGAGTCCTTCATATTTACAACACAATGCATTACTATAATTACCCTGTAGTAATAGATTTCTGATTTGTCTGTCCCATGATCCAAACCAAAAGACCTGCAGTCCCATAAAAACCCACAGAGGCTTATATTAATTACATGCTGTTTGGCCTACGGCTCAGTTTATTACCAGCTAGCTTTTGCATCTTAATTCAACCCACTTACATTCATCTGTTCTGCCATGTGGCCCATGGCTATCCTATTTCTTTACATCTTGCTTCTTATGTAGTTGGATCACATCTCTTTTGACTCTGCCCTCCTTCCCCCATCTATGCTCTTATTTCTTTCCTGCGTCTAAGATGCCTGCCATAGGCCAAGACAGTTTCTTTATTAACAAATGATATTCATAGCATACAAAAAGACATCCCACATCACTTCCCCTTTTCCTTCTAATAAAAATGGTTTCAATTTAAACATAGAAAAATTACATATATCAAGCCAGTGATCAAACAGGAATTATAGTTACAATATCTAGTCTATTTGTATTTAGCAAAATTAAAGAAAATATTTTTTTCATCTACTTTATCCTTATGTTTAAAGATTCATATCTAATATACCTTTTATAATAACTAAAGAAAACTATGCTTATAACTATCCAATTTTCAACTACAACAAAGACCACAAAAGGATATAATATTATCTGAGTAAACAGGAAATACAGGCAACTTCCAAAATATATAAATGGCAGAGATGACATCTAGTTGCTTGGAGAGTCACCAAAAGTTCCTTTGTACAGTTGGGACATCCATCTTCTGCCTACAGGCTTAGAGACTCTAGCATACCTTTCAGTGAAACAGGAAATTTGAAAAACTGATCTGCCCTTTCTGGTATAGTTTGTTAGTCATTTCTCCTTCAGTCCCGAAGGATGTCTAGAAGTTTCTCTGTGAAGCTGGAACCTGAATGATCATCTTGACTTGTTCTGCCAAAGTTCAGAGGTTACTTTCCTATGGAACCTGCATGTCCAGTTTATATAGCATACTGTCAGGAAGCTGCCATGTGGATGCTGGGAATTGAACTCATGTACTCCAGAAGAACAATCATTACTCTTAACCACTGAGCCATCTCTCCAGCCCTAACTCAATCTATTTTCATTAATCTGTTTAGCCATGTGGCTTGGTACCTTTTCTCAGAGCAGCATAGTTGACTTCTTTCCTCTTTATCTGCTGGTATCTTTCTGAAATCTCTGGTATCTCTGCTCTGCTCTTCCTCTCCCCAGACTTGTTTTAATCTGGTAGTCCCACCCACACTGCCTGTCTGCCTTTGGCCAATCAGAATTTTGATTAAAGCAATAGGTAGGACAATTATTCACAATGTAGCATGACAGTTCCACAACACATTTTAGTGTTCTAGAACCCTTTTTAAACTTTTTCAGATTTGATGTGGGTATTCATGTCCCACATTGAAGCACCATTTCTAATAATAGATTTCTGACCTGGCTAAGCCCTGCAGTCTAGACCCACCTGCGGCTGCTACCTCCCCCAAAATGACTCAGATGCTTAATTGCATTCTGCTTGGCCTATGGCTCAGGCATATCGCTAGCTAGCTATTTCATCTTAATTCAACCCATTTCCATTAATCTGTCTTGCCACATGGCCCATGACTTACTTTTACATGTTGATTCTTGGGCAGGTGGATGGTGTCTATTTTGACTCCACTCTCCTTCCCCTATATATGTTAAAAATTTCCCTGCCTACTTCCAAGATGCCTGCCATAGGGCAAGACAGATTTTTTATTAACAAATGATATTCAAAGCATACAGAAAGACATTCCACACTATTATTCTGCAGGATAGGCGAGAGTATTAAGTATCATAATACTATGAATTAATAATTTTCTCCAATATCCATGCCACTAATGTAATCATGACCTTGTTTTATGGTTCCCTCTTCAATACCTTCTACAATAAGCATTTAGAAACATCCATATCATAAAGAGTCTGTTTAATTAACCACTCCCGTGGCTTTTGTCTCTCAAAAAAATGAATTATATGTTTATATATTTTAACACTGTTTGACCTATATCTTATGCCCATTATTAGTTAGCTCTTTTATCTTAATTTAACTTATTTTTATTGATTTGACCGCCACGTGGCTCCCAGCCACTTTACATGTCTGTTTTTTTGGGAAGTCCGATGGAGAGTGAGTTAACTCTACCCTCCTTCTACCTGGCTGCCTTTGATTTTATACCCACTTTTACGGTGGCGTATGAGCACAAACAGTTTTTTATTTATATCATATAAAAAACATTTTACCACAAGAGTCTCAAAAGGAAAACAAGAAGAATTAAAAGATCAGACTATGACTAGTCATGGTCCATGGTGCTGGGAACTGTGGGAGGCTATTTTGTTCTACTGGAAACCTTGAAATCAAGCTTTGTGAAACTGTGCAGCTAGCATCCAGTGAGTTAAAATAAGAGATGCCATCGTACACAACAAGATAGCACTGATTTTAAATTAGCTTCAAACTTACTATAATTGTCAGGACCTACCTGACCTCTCAAACAATGCCTGAATAGGGGAGTGGGAATTGAGAAAAAAGACAAGAGACAAAAACAGACCGACAGAATATAGGTTCAGGGGGCTCCCAGTCAATAGTGCAGCACCCTTGTGTTTATTTCTCATGGACTTTTTATACATACCATAAGGGGGGCAAAAACACTTCCTTACCATTGGTTGAAGGTACAAACAAGCACAAACACCTCTTAAATTCTAAAAACATCTAGTAACCATTCCTTTGGCTAAACATCCTGTTATTTGGCCCTGAGGAGTAAAACATCTAGTGATTATGCCTTTGGTAAAATATCCTGTTATTCAGCCTTGAGCAGCAAAACATGTTTGAACTCTCTGATCTTACTTCAAGATGTAATCAAGCCACACAATGGAGTCACTGTGGGCTCTCATATATTATATTTCTAAACACAAATCTAAAGACCTAGTTATATCCTCAATAAAGTATATGTGTTTTATGTGGAGAAACCAAGAACTGCCCACAGGCTTTTATTAAAAAAAAAAAAAAAAATGTGTTTGTTCTCATGCTTGTTTGGAGCCATATTACCAGAGAATACTCTTCATCATACAGTACACAAAAGCATACTCAGTTCATTTTTTACAAACACTGTCTTCTATGTAATCTAGAAGATTCCAAAATATTTGGATATGCTATTGGTATTTTAGAAAGGCAGATTTAATTTAAGAGGAAGCACAAAGAGGAAAGTAAATGTATTTGTTTATGCCTTTTATGTAGTTTAAGAAATGCAAAATTGTTATCTGTTCACTCAGTTGGAGGTGGAGGTGGGTAGCCATGCAAATTCCCTCAGTAGCAGCTGGGGGGAACGTGACAGGCAGATTTTAAGAATTGGCACAGGCGACCACTTCCTAAATATAACACCAGTGGCACAGACACTAAGACCAACAATCAATAAGTGGGATCTCCTGAAGCTAGGAAGCTTCTGCAAAGCCAAGGACACTGTCAATAGGACAAAATGACAGCCTACAGAATGGGAAAAGATTTTCACCAACCCTACAAGTGATAGAGGACTGATCTCTAAGATA
>PVIH01015063.1:0-14928 GCA_004025045.1 Sigmodon hispidus
TTTTCCTATTTCTCCCCCATTTTTTCTCGCTCCCCATTACTCCACACCTTCCCCTTCTTTTCTCTCTTTTCTTTTTTTTTTTTTTTTTTAAGATTTATTTATTAAGTATACAGTATACAGAAGAGGGCACCAGATGTCATCATAGATGGTTGTGAGCCACCATGTGGTTGCTGGGAATTGAACTCAGGTCCTCTGGAAGAACAATCAGTGCTCTTAACCTCTGAGCCGTCTCTCCAGCCCCTTTTCTCTCTTTTCATAACTGCTTTCTTTGGGGTTACAAAGAATAGCTCCCTCCCCTAAGTCAAGGTCTGGAAATGCTCAACTGAAGGACGGGTGGGGGAGCCAGAGGAGCCAGGGTCCTGCTAACTTGGAGCTGGGTCTGGGGCTCTCTGTCCAGCTGGGGTAACACTTCTTGTCTCTGTCTGCAACCTGTTGAAGCAGGCGGGAGACGTACAGGTCAGCGCCACTTCTGGAACCTTCTGCATGGCTTTTGGCTAATCCCTTTTCCCACTCAAAGCCCCACCCTCTCACACCCCCACCCCTGCCTCCACCCTTTGTCCGTAGCTCCTGGCCTCCACCCTCTGTGTCTCCTCCCTCCCTCCCTTCCTCCCCCCCCACCCCCCCAGCTTTGATCAGTTGTTGAATTTATTTCTTTTCTGGTTTTTGGTGGTTTTTCTTTTCTTCTTTTCTTTCTTGGTTTCGTTACCAAAAAGAAAAAAAAATCAACATGCACTATGGGCTGAGTACCAGGGGGATGGAATGGGCCAGCTGCATGGTTGGAGGTAACCCTGGCTGTGCACAGGTGTATGTTTTGGGCTCTGGAATTCAATAGACATGAGTAAAACTCAGTGATGGTAGTGACCTGTGTGACTGTTGCCAAATGTCATCTTGTTGAGCTTCTGAGGGCCCTAGCCCCAGGGTTCTTTAAAGACTCAGAAATGCTGCATGTGGGGACTTGGGCAGTGTCTGGCACTTGGGCCATGCTCAGCATTGCCATGGATGGGGCTCTGGCCGCAGCTTGCCACTGGCATTTCTTGTTGGCATGACTAGAGTGGCCTTGTCCAGGGAGGGGTCTGCACCTAAGACTCCAGAACACGCCTGTGGGACTCTGTGTTCTGTGTTTTGACTTCCAGATCTTTCCAGATCTCTCTTGCATTTTCTGTCTCTTCGTGTTCTTGTGTGCCTCGGTCTTTTAGTGTCTCTCTTTTTCTTTCTTGTCTTGGGACTCTTTGTGGGTCCACATCTTTGTTTTATTCTTGGGAACTTGGTTTGGGGGTGTGAGGTGTGGGGTGGACCATGCACTCTGGAATTTTCTTAGAGAGAATCCTAAAGCTTAAAAGTTGGGGAGACATATAAGGGATCTAGCTCGAAGTAGGGAATTGAGGCTCTGCATGGGGTGGGGAGGTCAAATGAGGTAAGTGAGGTCAGGGTAGGAACAGATGTGTACTCTGAAGTTAGGGAGGGTTGCCTGCCAGACAGGTCGGGAGCTGGGTTGTGTAAAATGGTTGTAGATTGGGGCTGGTACGGTGGGTGAGGACTTGGACAAGCACTGATCCCTGTGTCCTCACAGTCAGGTGGCTCGGACCAGGAACGCACCAAGAAGAAGCGCCGGGGGGATCGCTACTCCGTTCAGACATCTTTGATCGTGGCCACACTCAAGAAGATGTTGCCAATCGGACTAAACATGTGTGCCCCCACCGACCAGGACCTCATTGTGTTGGCCAAGGCCCGCTATGCTCTGGTGCTTGCCCAGCTCCCTTAGGATCCCACCCTGCCTCTTGGGCCCCAGTGAACCCCTAAGATCCAGGAAGCCAGTCAGAATCCTACTGTAGGATTCCCCAAAGCCCTGCAGGACTCTGAACACTTACTCAACCCTCTAGGGTGGTCTGAGCCTTGCCCTAGGATGCTGAAACCTAAGGATTGGGACACATCTTAACTCTCAAATGTAACTAGTGATCCTTAAGATTCCAATAAGCTCTGTTAGGACCCAGTGGCCTCTCCCCCACAGCCATGTTATCACCACTGAGACCCTGATGATCTCCCCAAGACATGTGGAGGCACTGGACTCTCCATCAAGATGCCCCTCGAAATCTCCTGAGACCCACTGAACTCCTTATAACTCCTCATACACCCTCATGACTGAAGATCCAGGGTCCCATGGAACCCTCTGGCTCACCTCCTTTTGACTTCAGGACTCTGCCTGACACCCATAAACCTTTATGATTCAAAGCACTCTCTCCTAGAATCCTGATGTCCTCTTCCCAGGACCACCATTCACAGTCTCTGAGGTCCTAAGGGGGGGATCAACTAACCCAGCACCTACATAGAACTCCTTAATCCAGCTGGGACCCCCCAAAAAGCCTCTATAGGGCTCCATATATAGAATGGCAAGATAATACTTCTTTTTAGCCTTGGGACCCCTAAGAAGCCCTCCAGGATTCTGCCCCGAGACCCCTAAGCACTGGACAGCTTCCTACCCCACTAGGGTCCTGAGAGGACTTGGATTCTCCTGTTGTACTGCAGTGTCCTCTTTCCTGGGACCCCAGAGGTCACTCCTCAACCTGACCCTCCTAGGAGATGTGTCTCAGGACACTTTAGAGTCCTCCAGAGCCCCCACGACCCTCACTGTGAGCCTTGTGGTCCCTCTTCACCCAGCTAACTGTGCTTTTGGTAGCCAGACATTTAACTGACCTCCCAATTTCCTGTAATCTCTGCTGACCTTGCCAGTTACCCTCATACCCTTCACCCCATCACCCCGCCATCCTCCAAAAACTCCCCATCCTACTAGCCCATAAAAAGACCTATTTGGGCTGTTAAATTTTTGAGGATGTCTCCTGTTCCACATGCCAGGCTCACTAATTCCTTCTGGCCTTTCACACAGAGCTGTTAACTCTCCCAAGACATCTGTCTGTCACAGTCCACAGTTATATTCTTCTCGTTTTTCCCAGATCATACCTATCTAGTTTAGGGTTTCAGTTTAGAAGGGGAGGGCTATGGGTCATGGAGGAGGGTGAGGCCTCCAAAGTGACCCAGTGGGCCTTGTCTTCCCAGAAAGACACAGACGAGGAAGTGCGTGAATTCCTTCAAAACAACCTCAACCTTCAGGGAAAGGTACAACCCTTTGGGGGGAGGTATGTGTGTCAATCACCAGGCATGGAGTGACCTTTTTTTATTATCAATTTATTTATATTTTATGTATGAGTGCTCTGCATGCATAGTTTCATGCCAGAAGAGGGCATCAGATCCTATTATAGACAGGATAGTGAGCCACCATGTAATTGCTGGGAATTGAACTCAGGACCTCTGGAAGAGCAGCCGGTGCTCCTAACCTCTGAGCCATCTCTCCAGCCTCCCCCCACCTTTTAAAATTACATTTATGTATTTAGTGTGTGTGCTGGCAAGCATGTAGAACTCAGGAGACAACCTGCAATTCTCTCCTTCTCCCACGTGGATCCTAGGGACTGAACTCAAAGCTTCAGGCTTGGCAGCGGAGCTTTGACCATTCGTCTATCTTGCCAGCCTTGAAGACGGACGTTGGTCTCGGGCAGTCACCTAAGTTGGCAATAGAAAGGGGGCAGCCCGCCAAGGAAGGTGCCTTCACTCCGGTGTCTTTATTCCCCTCAGGTCGAAGGCTCCCCATCTCTTCGCTGGCAGATGGCACTGTACCGCGGTGTCCCAGGCCGCGAGGAAGATGCCGATGACCCCGAGAAAATTGTGCGCAGAGTCCAGGAAGTGTCTGCAGTACTGTATCACCTGGACCAGGTGGGTGGGTGCCTTTTGTGGCTGAGTCTATGGGCGGGGCCTGCTGGTGATTGGCGGGCCTGCGGATGGAGCCTTGCATGTAAGGGGTGGTGTGTGATTCCAGAGAAACAACACATTGCATCTAAGAACAAAGAGTTGGGGCTAGCCTGGAGCCTCCTGAAGATGCCTTCGGTCTGTTGGCAGAGGATCCCACGTGTTCCTTTGACCCTGCTCCACTCTCCATATAGACTTACACATTTATGCGTAGCTTCCACTCAGGGTTGGGTGGGACTCCATGATCTGAGTACATGACATACTGTCCCACTCTTCAGACGGAGCACCCTTACAAATCCAAGAAGGCGGTGTGGCATAAGCTCTTGTCCAAGCAGCGCCGGAGGGCAGTGGTGGCCTGTTTCCGTATGACGCCCCTGTACAACCTGCCCACGTAAGGCATCCAGGGAGGAGAGCGCCAGGAACTTGGAGGAAGGAAAGAGGAGAGGCATTGGGAGGATGGAGTGCCAATAGGATTGAGTCTTAGGACTGAGGTGCAAAGAAAGTGGGGGAGTCTCAGTGGCCTGAAGATCTTTGCCTTTGCAGGCACCGAGCATGTAACATGTTCTTGGAGAGCTATAAAGCCTCCTGGATCCTGACTGAAGACCACAGTTTCGAGGACCGCATGATAGACGACCTATCAGTGAGCTGGGACTGCCTGGGGATGTGGGGCAGGGCTGGGTGGGGCTAGGGGAACCCTCTATATAGAAACGGGACCCCTGGGAGAGATGGCTCAGTAGTTAAAAACATTGGCTGTTCTTCAAGAGGACCCAGGTTCAATTCCCAGGCCTCACATGACAGCTCACAACTGTCTGTAACTCCAGTTCCAGGGGATCCGACACCCTCACACACACACACACACACACACACACACACACACACAGAGGCAGGCAAAACACCAATGCACATGTTAAAAAATTTCTTAAAAAGAAAAAAAAGGAGGGATTCCTTAGGCTGATTTGGAAAAAGAGAAAATTCTAGTCCAGCAAGGTTATATGAGGAAACTGAAGAGGACCCCAAAAGCGCCATCCTCCAACTCTTACCCCACCCCTCCAGAAAGCTGGGGAGCAGGAGGAAGAGGAGGAAGAAGTGGAAGAGAAGAAGCCAGACCCCCTACACCAGTTGGTCCTGCACTTCAGCCGCACTGCCCTAACTGAAAAGAGGTGAGGACTCTTTCCTGCCTCCGAAGCATCCCCACATCCTTAAAAGCAATCAAAAGACAAAAAAAAAAAGCTGGCCTTCAGTTTTTAAATTGCATTTATTTATTGTGTGTGCACATATGCATACATGTGCCAGGTGCTCATAGGGAGGTCAGGGGGTGATTTGAAAGAGTCTGTTTTTTCCTTCCACTGGGTGGGTCCAAGAAATCAGACTTGGTCGTCCTTGGCAACAAGCTCCTTCATCCTCTGGACCATCTTTCTAACCCCCAATCATCAGACCTTTTAGCATCACATTATATACAGTACACAGCTGCCGGATACTGTTGCACAGGCCAAACACTTCACAAGAGCATCTTGTCTGAGGGGCTCACAAAAGATAGCACATGGATTTGTTAGAAGAACATGTCTTACACAAACAACATCGGGGCTGGCGTGCTTGCCTGGATGCATGAGGCCCTGGATTCGACCCCCCAGAGCTGGAAACAAAACACAACAGCAGAAACGAAAACTTGTTCTAAGAAAGGTCAGGCCGTTGTGGGGAAAAGCAATATATATGAAGTTTCGACTCCATTGAAGTGTAGGCATTGCTAACTCACTTGAAGCCTTCGATATGGGCTAATGACAATCTTGGTAATTAATGATAGTGAGGATACTTCTGGGAATAATAGGCAAGGGCTGGAGGGAGGATTGGCCCAGCAGCACAAAGCTCCAGTTGCCCTTGCAAAGGACCTCAGCTCAGTACCAACATCCAGGTTAATGGCTGACCATCCCTCCAACTCCAGTTTGGGGAGATCTGGCTCCCTCTTCTGGCCTCTGCTGGCACTGTATGCACATGGTGCTGATGATGCACACACATAATAAGTTGTAAATTTTTAAAACTTAAGCCAGTTATGGTAACGCACACCTTTAATCCTAGCACTTGGGAGGCAGAGGCAGGAGGATCTCTGTGAGTTGGAGGCCAGCCTTGTCTGCAGATGGCAAGTTCCAGGACTGCCAAAGATACACAGAGAAACACTTGTTCAAAAAACGACTCGCACACAATTAGAAATTTAGAATAAAGCAGCATCTATGAAGCGTTTGCATGTCTGGCACAATACTAGCCACTGCATTGCACACTGACTCACTAGACTATTTTACCAACTCCTTTTATTTTGTGGATGAGAAAATGAAGGCCCACGGGTATTTATTTTTCTTACCTAATATGAGGTCAGGACCTAGACTTGCTGCGTCTGGTTAGGAGGACCGACAGGGACCCACACTCTTTCTAATTTTCTATGCCATCAGTCTCGAGTCTTATGACCTCTATTAGCTTCTTGTGTGTCACTGAAAACATCATACTTGACAGAAACAGCTTACGAGGAGGAAAGATTTAACACTGTACCGGAACATAACCACACCTCTTCATTCACACCTCATGCCAATCTCACACAAGGCAGCAGTGAGGATGCAACTGAAAGGCCTGAAGTGTTTGCTATTTGCCTGTCTTACCATCCTCCCCCGCTTTTTGAGGCAAGGTCTCACTGTGTAGACCCATCTGGAACCAGACTGGCCTGGAACTCACAGAGATCTGTCTGCCTCTGCCTCCCAAGTGCTGGGATTAAAGGTGTGTGCCAACACCACCCAGACTAAGACTTATTCTTTTTGAGACAGGGTCTCACTATGAATCTCACGATTGTCTTGCTTCAGCCTCCTGAGTACTGCGATTGCAGGCTTGGGATATGTATGAACATTGGTTCAAAAAATTATTTTGGTTTAGAGTTTCAGTGGATTTCAGTTCATCGTGGCTGGGAAGGCATGGTAGTGGGAGCGTGTAACAGAGGCTGTTCACCTCGTGGCCACATGCCAGACAGGAGAAAGGGAGAGCCTTCCCCCTCCCCACCCCTAGCAAGACCTTTAACCCTTTTTCTCCCTGGTAAGCTCACACACATAGCTCATGCCTCAAGATCCTGGCATCCACCTATTGTAGCTGCAAGAGACATGGAAGCTGAGTACCTAGTTTCCCATCTGTGGGAGACTCCTGACTCCTAGAGTTAGTCTGTGTAGGCTGAACCCCAGTGCAAGCTGTGAAACTTCGGCAAATTAAGACCTTTTGTGCCTCAGTTTTCATATCTGTAAAATGGGGCTTGTAATACATCTACCACTGTGAAGCTAAATCTGTTAATACATGGAGAACACCCGCCAGTTTTCTAAAATAATAGATATGGAACGGGTGGCCTCTGTCTGAGCATGGTGCTACCTGCATGCAATCATAGCACCCAGAAAGATGAGGAAAAAGTTGAAAGACAGCCTGGGCTACATTTCCAGAATCTGCCACAAACGAAACAAAAAGCTGTGGGTGTAGTTCAGTTGGTACTTTAAGTCCCAGCATTGTAAAAACCAGGCAAGATGGGACACACCTGGCATCAGGACTCAGACGATGCAGAGTCATCTCAACTACATATTGAGTTTGAGGCCAGCCTGGGCTACATGAGCTCTTATTTCAATTAAGAAAAAGAAGAGGCAGAGAGCTCTGTGAGTTCCAGGCCAGCCTGGTCTACAGAGTGAGTGCCAGGATAGCCAGGGCTGTTACACGGAGAAACCCTGTCTTGAAAAAAGAAATTAAGAAAAGGAAAGAGGTTTGGGGGTGTCAGTGTTGACGCTGGGTCTGTCCCCCCATTCCTCCCTCAGCAAACTGGATGAGGATTACCTGTACATGGCGTATGCTGACATCATGGCAAAGGTGAGTCCTGCTTCTGCCCTGCAGAGTTACTGTCTCCATAGAGGCAGTGCCCCCACTCCCCATCCCCGGCTACTGGGGAACAGGGCATCTCTCACCATTAACTGATGCTGTTCCTCAGAGTTGCCACCTGGAGGAGGGTGGAGAAAATGGTGAAGAAGGTGAAGAGGAGGGACCAGAAGTGTCCTTTGAGGTAGGTGAGATGGGGGTGGGGGGGTCTGAAGCAAAGGTTGAGAACCCTTGACTTCCATTCATTCACCATGCAAGAGCTATACTTGGATACACAGTAGCAACAAAGTTATTCCTCAGGGATGAAAGACACAGGAACCAAACACTAAGGATACAAGGTATTCAGCATGGTGGAGGGAGGCGTGGATGGAGGGTGGTGCCAGGATGCAGCCAACTGGGGTCGGGGGTGTTGCAGCAGACCAGACACTGTCTGGCCCAGCCTAGTGGGAGAGTATCAGAGAGGACTCTCAGAGAAGACCGTGTCTAGGCAGGAGCCAGATGTGGAGTCACACACCTGTAGTCTCAGCATTCAGGAGGATGAGTCAGAAGAACCATGAGTTCCAGACCTGCTAAGGGTACACAATGAACTCTTAAAGAAGGAGAGGGAACATATTTAGGGCTGGAGAGATGGCTCTGTGGTTAAGAGCACTTGCTGTTCTTCCAGAGACCTTTAGTTCAGTTCCTAGTACCCACGTGGTCTCACAACCTACTGCGGTTCCAATTCTAGGGGAATCTTATGCCCTCTTCTGGTCTCTATGGGTACTGAACACATTACACATACACTCAGGTGCATACACATATACACAAAAAATAAATAGCTAAAAATACATTTAAAAACAAAATTTATAATCTAGGCGTAGTGGTTCGTGGTTATAATGTTAGCACTTGGAAGGCTGAGGCAGGAGGATTGTCAAAAGTTCCAGGGTAGTACAGGAGTGTACTGTCAAAACCAAATCTGTAATTGGATCGGAAGCAAGATGTAGCAAGGGATAACTGAGAAATTGTGATGAACATTACATGTATTTCAAGATGTCTGAAACAAGAGTGCAATATGAGTGCACTTGTGATTCTTCTTGGTGACAAAAACGTGCACTCTGACAACATTTCCACAGCAGAAGGGATGCCAGGCTTCCCTTAGAAATGAAACATGGGGCTTTCCACGTGCATGTTCAGGAATGGCTCAGACTCTAGGCACTGACCTGCCTGAGGCCCGTAGATCTGAGCCAGGCACAGGAAAAAAAAATAGGATAAATAAATAAGCCCTTTGGGGCATGGAGGGACCTCACCATTGCAGAGTGTCAGATGTGGCTGGAGCTGGGGAGACAGACAGGAAGAGGAACGAGACCCTGGGGACCCAGGCCAGGCTGCTGAGCACTGAACCCTACCCCCACCACCCCAGGAGAAGGAGATGGAGAAGCAGAGGCTCCTGTACCAACAGTCACGGCTGCACAATCGGGGTGCCGCGGAGATGGTATTGCAGATGATCAGTGCCTGCAAAGGTGCCATCTATGCCCCCCAAATCCCAGGCATTCCCCCTCCCCCTGTGGGCATACCCACTACATTGTCCTCAGTGTGCCCATTCCCTGCTGACCCTGCTGGCTCCGTCACCTCTGCATGCTACTCCAGCTACATGCCCTGACCTGCATATTACTCCAGCTCCCCTTCCACCCTTTCAACTCCATCTGTGCGCACACTTCATCTCCTCCCTTCATGTCCCTGTGATGGCTGTTTTTTTTGGGGGGGGATTAGTTGGTTTGGTTTGGTTTTTTTGGTGGGTGGGAGCCCTCAGATTTAACAGACCATTTATTTGATTTAATTTTGCCTCATCTACCTCCAGGAGAGACAGGTGCCATGGTGTCTTCCACTCTAAAGCTGGGCATCTCCATCCTTAACGGAGGGAACGCGGAAGTGCAGCAGGTAGACATGGAGGATCTTGGGAGGAGGGTTAAAAGTGTGCGTGCGTGGATGTGGATGGGTGTTCCAGAACGATTCCCAGGTCTCCTCCACCCCATCCTATGCTACTTCCACTACAGAAAATGCTGGATTATCTGAAGGACAAGAAAGAAGTGGGCTTCTTCCAGAGTATCCAGGCCCTAATGCAAACCTGCAGGTAGGTTCACGTCTATCTCCAGTTCTGTTCTACGGGGTGACTGTGTCCTTCTGCCCTGGGCTACTCCTGTTCTCCTTATGCTGCCCTGGTCCAGGAAAAGGGATTTAGAGAAGAGCAAGTTCTCAAGAGCTGACTAAAGGAATTAATGCCACAATTGTAAGAATGAGTTCTGGGGTTGGCGTTGTACCTCGGTGGCAGAGCACCGCCTGGACTGTGCCAGACCTGGGTTCAGAATTACAGAAAGTTCAAGGATAGCCTGAGCTACATGAGACCCTCTCTCAAGAAGGGAGGGAGAGGAAAGCTGTAATACAAGTTGTTGAGACAATTCAAGGGAGAGGGCGCTTGGACGCTACACTGTATGGCCTTCCTATCACCTGCTCCCCGCCCCCTCTTACCATTCATTACCATTTCCCCCTACCCCTCTGTAGGTTTTGCTAACTGGTGTTTTTCCGTTCCTTCATGATTTCAGCTCGTGTACTGGACTTACAGCCTTTCACAGGGCCAGGGTGGAGGAGGCTTAAGGAATCGGGTGGGGGATGGGAGCGCAGGTGGAGGGTGTGGTCCAGGCAGAGGGTGAGAGATTGATGAGGAGGTAGGCAGGATGAAGGGTGGGATGGAGGATCCGCAGAAGGCAAGGGATGGGGTGGGGTCGTAGCTTCCATCCA
Organism: Sigmodon hispidus; assembly: GCA_004025045.1. NCBI lineage: Eukaryota > Metazoa > Chordata > Mammalia > Rodentia > Cricetidae > Sigmodon > Sigmodon hispidus. Next base: position 10,453 of record PVIH01015063.1, read on the forward strand.
TCCGCTCTCAGGTTTTGGTTCCCCTCTGATTTATTACTTCTGGTCCTGTGGGGGCTGCCGGACCATGGATATGACAGAAGCCACACCCTCATCACCCCAATCATGTCTTCCCCCAGTGTCCTGGACCTCAATGCCTTCGAGAGGCAGAACAAGGCAGAGGGGCTGGGCATGGTGAACGAGGACGGAACTGGTGAGACCTTCTTCTGAGTGCCCCTCTCCCTGGGACATCAGCTTCCTCACGATCCCCGTCTCCATCCCCTTCCCAGCCCACGGCCCTGCTCCTCCAAGCCCCTCCCCCTCCAGAGTTCCCTGGGCTTCCCCGGGTTATGATCCCCAGTCCCGAGGCCGCCCTTCATCCCCCCAGGGTCTCCCTTCCCATGGGATGCACCCCAGGTGTCATTCTGTCTGGCGTTACCTCGCCCATCACCCTGTGGACCTGCCCTCCACGTGCCCCAAGTCTCACCCTGGTTGCTGTTCATTAATGTCCCTAATCCGGTTAATCGAGTCTTCTCTTTGCTGTGTTTTGACGTGTCTAATTTTTCACCTGGACCTCTGCCTCCTGCCTCTCTTGAGTTCTCTCTCTCTCTCTCTCTCTCTCTCTCTCTCTCTCTCTCTCTCTCTCTCTCTCTCATCCATGTTCCCTCTTTTCCCCCCCTCTCCTTCCCCCCCCCTTCCTGGCTTTTCCTCCTCATTACTCTTCCTTGCTAACTAACCCACTCCCTTGTGTCTCCTTATGGCTGTCTTTCTCTCCGTGTCTGTGTCTCTGTGTGTCTGTCTGTCCTCAACTGTGTCGCTGTCCTGCTGTCTGTCTGTCTGTCTGTCTCTTTTTCCTCTTTTTCTCCTGCTTCTCCTCCCATCCTGTTGGCTGCCCCAGTCATCAATCGCCAGAACGGTAATTCCCCCGCCATCCATTGCAGTGCTGCGCCCACCCTCCCCTTTTAACCCGATGCCCCCTGGGGCTGAGGATCTGGGACGTCAGGGAGGTCAGGGTGGTGGACCCTTCAGTGAATTCTATGGAGAAGGTTAAGGTCCCGGGAGTTCAGAGGCCGGTGACATTGTGAATAAATCTTTTCAATAACATAAGCCTCAGTTTCCACGAGTGTAGCACAGAAGTTAGAAAAGACAGTCAAGGTCTCTTTTCATCTGGATATTTTGGCGCTTCCAGACCCAGATTCCCAGTCCAGGGTGGGATGAGCCTTCCCCCATATCCACCCTCTCTGCGCTGTGCGTCCCAAACCTAGAAGGTGGACTGCATTTGCCGGAGGCAGCCACTCTGATTGGTGCCGCGCGTGCCCTCTGCGCCTGCTCTGATTGGCCCATTCCCAATCTAGTACTTATAGCCCACCATGATTGGTTTCTTTCAGACGTCTATTCTGATTGGACCATGTTGATACACGTCCCTCTGCTTCTCCTGGGTTGGCTGTTTTTGAGGCTTTGGGGACCGTTGGTTGGCTTGCAATCCCCCAGTCTCCTCCCAGCCCTCCCCTGCACAGAGCCTTGTGTGCAAGTGACCTGAAAACCTATAATTCATTAACCCCTACAGCCTGGAGTGAGACTCAGGGTTATACCAGCTGCTGAATGTTGGATCACTCCTAGATGTCACACAAGTGGTGACATTGGAGGGACCCTGGTATAAAAAGACACTTGAGGTCCCAGCTTCATGAGACAGGGCTCCTGGGGCTCCATCTACGGATCTCACTAGCTGGTGTCTTAGACGCCCGTGGCCCTCACAGTGTCTTTGAAGTGGTGGCTGCTTCTCCCGGCATCTCAAACATTGTGCATGCGTGTGCAGTGTGCATGGGTTGTATGCATGTGTGTGCTGTGTCTTGACGCATCTGACCCCTCCTGGGCCCCTACCCCGTTCCTTCCACCCAGGAGAGAAGGTCATGGCAGATGATGAATTCACACAAGACTTGTTCCGCTTCCTGCAGCTGCTCTGTGAGGGGCATAACAATGGTGAGGAGGGTGAACGGGGTGGTAGGTGGCTTCTAAAAGTTGCCTGAACTGATCTCCAACCCCCTCATCCTCTCCCCCGTGATGAGTTCTCCAGAGATGCTGGCCATGTCCAGCCTCAGCCTCTCTACCTTCCTCTACTCTCCGAAGTGCAGTGTGTGAGGATCAGGGGTTCAAGGTCACCTTAGTCACATGGCTAGCCTGAGCTACATGAGATCCTGTCCCAAAGAAAAGAACAACAGTAACACATTTCTCTGGGTTCTGAAATTTCTGGAATCAAACCACTTATCTTCACTTTCACTTCCCCTGGCCGGTTCAACTCCCCAAAGGCAATCTGCCAAAATCCAGTTTGGCCAAAAGTCAATTTCCCCAAATGGGCAATTGGTCACACTCTGCTTTCCCACAGGCATTTGGCAACCCTCACTGAAGATTGGATTCCAGTAGGCAGAGTCCACAGACACATTGCTCAGTGTTTAAAATGAATCTACTCGCTTTATTCTTTTGTTTATCACATAAAGCATTTCCCCAGAAGATGCAGATTCTTTCTTAACACAAGCTCTGTCCTTGTGCACCAATTTAACAAAATCCGGGACGGTGAAGCCTGTTAATTAAACACAGTGTTGATGGAAACAGAACTCCATGCTCGAACAGTTTACAATAAAGGAACAGCTAAGCTGGGCATGGTGGCAAAGGCCTGTAATCTCAGCATGACAGGAGGGTGATGAGTTCAAAGCCCCCTTGACTGCAGAGTGAGATGTTCACCTCCAAAACAAAAAGCAAAGAGCAGCCTAAAACCTGAACAAGCTTCCCACAAGGCCATTTCCCATTACAAATGAGTGTCACACAGTCATGTGTATTATGCAGGGTGTCTCACTGAAAAAGAAGCACCCCACCCCACTCCCATACCTTTATCATTTAGTCTATCGTGGTCAGGGAGCACTTGGGATCTCCCCATCTTTAACTACATCCTAAATTCAAGGCTAGCCTGGGCTACATGAGATCCTGTCTCAAAAACAAACAGGCATGGTGGCTCACATTTTTAACCTTTTTAAAAAGTATCTATTTTTATTTTATGTGAATTGGTGTTTTGCCTGCATGTATAACTGGGTGAGGGTGTCAGATCATCTTGGAATTACAGACAGTTGTTAGCTGCCATGTGGATGCTGGGAATTGAACTCAGGACCTCTGGATGAACAGTCAGTGCTCTTAACTGCTGAGCCATCTCTCCAGCCTCCACATTTTTAATCTTAACACTTGGGGGGCAGGTGAATTTTTGAGTCCACAGGGCGAATTCCAGGACAGCCAGGGCTACACAGAGAAATTTTGTCTCAAAAAAGAAAAGAAAAAAGAAAAACAACTGAAGCCGGATGTTGTGGATACATAGTTGTAACTCTGGTGCCTGGGAGTCTGAGGTAACAGGATTTGAGGCTAGCCTGAGGCACCTCTCCAAACCCTGTCTTCTTTTTATTTATTTATTTATTTATTTATTTATTTATTTATTTATTTATTTATTTATTTATGTATTTATTTATTGCTGGAGCTGAGGACCGAACCCAGGGCTTGCTAGGCAAATGCTCTTCCACTGAACTAAATCCCCAACCCCAATCAAACTCTGTCTCATGGTGGGTGGAGAGAGCTGACTTCTGACCTCATTAGCATCTAGAGTGCTAATGTGCAAGCCTCTCCCCTTACTCTCAGCAATAAACTAATGAAAAACAAGTTAGACAGGGTTTTGTTGGGGGGGGCATGATTTGGGGTCCACAGGGCGAATTCCAGGACATATAATTTCCTGATTATATGGAAATGTGGAGCAAACCTGAACAGGGATTTTATCCCTAAAAACTGAAACAGACAAACACTGGAAGGAAAAAAAAAAAAAAAAAAAAACAGAGTCAATATTAAAGCCAAAAAGTCCTATGTTGCTGGTGCCAAGAATGTTGGGTGTGCCTGTTTGGGGTCAGGAATCAGGGTGGCTCAGGGTCCTGCTTTTCCCATTGGGGAAGGGACCAAGATGGTGCAGAAGCAATAATGCAGCTTCTGGGAACAGGTTGAATCAAGCAAGTTCAATTTTATTTTATTTTTTTTATGAGGTTAAATTTTATTATGAAGTGAACATTTGTACACAAGTCATAATCATTTCTTTTTTTTCTTCTTTATTTTGTATTTATCAAAAAAAAAAAACAGTAAAAAGAATTTTAAAAAAATGCCGAAGAGTTAACAATAACTATACAGAGGATAATAATCATAAGTATGGCTTATCAAGGGTGGAAATGCAAATAAGATTACTACACATATATTTTCTTTGTGTTCAGCTTTCCCTCTGAATTTTTTTTTTCCATCCCTGTATATCCTTATTGACGGTCTCTTCCCCCTCCCACCACATCTGATCATTTTTCTTCTCTGCAACTTCCCATCCCCTCCCTTGGCAGGGAGCCGACAGTCCTATGGTCACACTGGCCCAATAATGCTTAGATCAGTCTTCACTCCCGGCCAAATCCAGTTTTGTCCCCCCTCCCTCAAGAA